>OLKM01000422.1:182241-193130 GCA_900291075.1 Melanogrammus aeglefinus
ATTAAAACACCAGTATGAAGCCAAAATCTTGTGACTCAGGCTTATGACCACTACTGAGTGCGAGGGGGACGGGTGACCAACAGCGGTTTTGGCGGGGAGGGGTAAGAACCGGACGAAGTTGGGGTTTACTGTTACCTAATGATGGGGAGCCCGAGGAACAGGGTATTTATGTTTTTAAGTTGACTGACTGCTCCCCCCCCCCCCCCCCCCCCCCCCCCCCCCCCCTCCCCTCCGACAGGCTCGGTTTAGTTCGAACCTTCTGAAGATCGGACGCCACGAATATCATTCATACTTTGGAAACCACCATGTTATTACCACATAAATGTTCCAAGGAGTTACTGTAGATCAAAGTGAAGGGTAATACTGTGTTGTTGAGCACCCAGAGCCCTCCTGATCCTCGGCACTACTGTACAGACAGCCATGGGGCTCACTGAACACATTCTGCAGCTCTCCATTCAGCGCTCTGCTGAACCCAGACACCTCACGGTGTGTGCACACACACACACACACAAATGCATGCTCGCGCACGCACGCACGCACGCACGCACGCACGCACGCACGCACGCACGCACACAAATGCACGTGCATGCAAGCACACAAATGCACGAGCGCACACAGACACACATTTACGCACAGAAGAGGGTTTAGACACTGCAACCCCTGTAAACCACTGTGTCCTTCACTGTGAAGTCTCCCTTATCACAGAACAGACACGCAGAGACTGGGATGGAGGGAGCCAGTCACACACACTCAAATCAACAAGTACTTACATGCTTCCTGTAGAAACTTCTCTCGGACGCTGTCCGATGTACAGTTCTTGCAGGTCTTAATGGCTACTGACAGGTTAGGATCGTCCTATAGGACACACACACACACACACACACGCACACGCACACACACGCACACACACACACACACACGCACACGCACACGCACACGCACACACGCACACACACACACGCTATACAGTCAGAAGAACATACCAACTATATAAAAGGAGCCAAATGCATGTCGAACTCTAAAGACAGAGGCTAAATTCAAGTAAACCAGCCAACCTGGTTGCCATAACTTATAACGTCCCTTAGTGGGGGGGGGGGGGGGGGGTGGTCTGCAGTCTGTACTACTAATAATACTGTGAGTGTGTGTGAGAGGCTGGCAGGTGCCCACCGCACTGTTGTAGACCCCCTGGTGGACGTCCCCAAACTGGCCCTCTCCAATGCAGCGGCCCAGGTCAATCCGGTCGCGCTGGATCTCATAGTCCCGTGCTGGGGGGAGAGACCAGGGTTAGAGAGGAGGAGGAGGAGAGGGGGCATGAGGAGAGGGAGGAGAGGAGGGAAGGGGGAGGAGAGGAGGGAAGGGGGAGGAGGGTGAGAGGGGAGAAGAGGGGGAGTGAGGAGGGGAGAAGAGGGGGAGGGTGAGAGGGGAGAGGAGGGGGAGGGTGAGAGGGGAGAGGAGGGGGAGGGTGGAGGGTGAGAGGGGAGAAGAGGGTGAAGGAGGAGAGGGAAGAGGAGAGGAGAGGAGGAGAGAGGAAAGGAGGGTTAGGAAGAAGGAGGAGAGGCGACATGAGGATGAAGACAGGGGACACAAGGGGAGGGAAGAGGAGAGGGGGAATGAGGGTAGGGGGGAGACGAGTGGGCAGCCTAGTAGTCTAAAAACACGCTAAAAAACTATATCATATTTTCAAATGATGATGAAACACATATCATCTTGATGTACCATGATTTGGCATGCACACCGCGATACGAAAGGGCCAGCACACCACCACGGAGGCACAATGCATGTGTCTACACACAAGATCCAACTCATGCACAGCCAGAGTCCCAAAAAGACACGACATTGTAACCCCAGTAACATCAGGGTGTGTGTGGACCAAAAGTCCAGCTGTCCGGTTTCTCACAGTGGTCTGCGCATACCCCGTCTCCATGGTTACAGTTTTCCGTATGTTTATGTTCTGGAATTTGTGAATGCATATAAACACACATCCCCAGAGACACTTGGAGAACGATGAGGGAAGCTGGACATGACACGAGTAAACACACACACACACCGTGTCAACTAAATGAAGATAAACAGTGGAACCAAATGCTACATGCAGAAGGGTTTTGTGTGTGGCGGAAGCCTTCCATCGCCTCAGAGATCTCAGTATGGACTGGGATGTACTCCACCCTCCTCCCTGGGTGACCCATGTCTACTGACATGTTAATGGGTTATGAATGTCCCCTTTGACCTGAGGTCAACATGTCATCATCCCTTAATATTATTAACAGCACACAGGGTTGTGACTGCATTCAATGGGAAACACGATCATATGATGCATCAGCGTTGGCAGGGTGTCAGTTATGAATAAACACATTTTTTTCACCACTCGCCATCATCACAAACGCACACAATGGAAATAACAATAATAATAATGAAAGCATCCACATAAATTACTAATAATACTAATAACCAGAGAGATAATGAGGCAGAGATGTGGGAAAACATGGACTTATAGGAGAGGATGAATGAGTAATACCCCGAGGATGCAAAGAAAGAAAAATAAACTCAGGTCGGTCAGCAGGAGTCGCAGGCAGAGGGCAATTTGAGGCTGAGAATTCTGGGAATTTGAGTTTATTTGATGTGGGCATATTAAGCTCCAAGACCAGAGCTGAATGACCTGGGCTCTCGTCTATGTAAAAACACAGTCTAATCTAATAGCCCACACAAACCAACCTGATAAACCTGATATGAGAAGCATGAGTTTCTGAATACCTTTTTCTCCACCGGGCACTGTGCTATATGGTGTGGAATTGGTGGTCAGTGTACTGTGGTCAACGCAACAGACACACACAACACAACAAAGCCAAATCTAACAATCATGAATACCATGTTGACATAGCCGAACTCCACTAGATTGTATTTGCCCGGTGAACAAAAAACAGACAAAACTGTAAAAGATGGAAAGGTGGAAGACAAGGGGGGGATTTACCTTCGACTACGCCATAGCCCACTGTGTTGCATTGTGGGAAGGAAAGGAAAACAGAGAAAACAGGACAGAAAGACAGCTGCAGTAAGGGTGAGATCGCAGAGAGAAAAGCACATAGATATAGATAGAGATGTAGACACTCATTCAGAGAGATATCGTTCCCTAACAACATTGATTACTGAGAAAAACAAATGTGTGCAAAACATACTCTCTCATGTAAACATACGTGTTAAAAACAATATCGGCTTAATGTTTGTAATCTTGAGAGTCTGGAAAGAAACTGCACAAAGCTAATTAACAGAAGATAGAGTGAGAGACCGAGAACGAGAAAGACTTGAAACGACAGGGAAAGAGACAGAGAGAGAGAGAGACAGAGAGGGAGAGAGACAGGGAGGGAGAGAGACAGAGAGACAGAGAGGGAGAGAGACAGAGGGAGAGAGAGAGACAGAGACAGAGACAGAGACAGAGACAGAGAGAGAGAGAGAGAGAGAGAGAGAGAGAGAGACAGACAGAGAGAGACAGAGAGAAACTAAGAGACACAGGACTATAGAGAGTGCCAGAATGAGAGCGAGATTGAAAAGATTGTAATTATAAAAAAGACAAATCAAACGAAAATACCTCCTTTCAGACAAAGGGAGGTCAGCGTGGGGAGAAAAACAGGCAATATGCTCAGTAAGTTGACCACATAATAGAGTTGCAAAAATATTGTGTTTGAAATATCTCAAATTATACAAATAATAGTACCACAGCGCCAAAACCACTGGCAGCCATTACTCTGTGGCTAACCAGCCGTTCCCAGTGCCAGTATAATTCACTGGGATCGACCAGAGTCATGCCACAGTCTCTTTAGGGATAGACCTAACCCAGCACAACAAGAACGGGGTTTGAACAGCTGAACCGGGGAAAACAAGGGCATTTGCTTCAACTTAAGACGGGTGTATCGCTTCAGAGGAGACTATTCATTCACCCATGTAGAGTAAGGGGTTACAGAGAATCATGTGAACAGTTTGGCCTGGGTTGGGTTTGTCGTGCAGAGAACCAAGCAGGTGGTTACTTACTTGAGGGCATGGTGTAGGTGTCCTCCTCATCAACTATCTCAGCATAGTCATCAGTTTCTGCAAAATACACACACATCAACACATTGTCAGCAACTGTGCTGCCACACAAACGTAACAGAACCACGATGACGCACACCGACGGGCACAACACACAACACAAGTCAGCTCTACTACAGTAAAGTGAAACATACAAAACAAAACCAACGCATGCACATTCCACCGACAATGACCCACGCACATACACGTAAGATAACACAATGTTGGACTGGTTTACCGGGCGTCTGATCGGCCACACCACGACATGGACACATACGCACACGCACAGACACGTGATGTGAGGCTAGCACTGGAAACGACGAGCTGCTCAGGGAAAACACAAACGCAGAGCTACGCCACACCACAGACTCCCAAAGCCTGACCAGTTCCTGTGCAAAGCACGATGCGCGTAGTCTTGTTTCTACTGCTTGGTCTCTATCTAGCTCTGTCAAACACACACACACACACACACACACACACACGCGCGTGTATATGCACACGCACACACATGGAGAAAGTCAGCTCAGCATGTGTTGTGTATTTCAGGCTGAAGTTTGGAACAGCTGGGCAACAGGCAGGCTGATGACAGGAGAAGACGGAGGAGACGGATGAAAGAAAGGAAGATAGAAAGAAGGAAAGAAGCAAAGAAGGAAAGAAAGAAGCAAAGATGCAAAGAAA
Organism: Melanogrammus aeglefinus; assembly: GCA_900291075.1. Classification (NCBI taxonomy): domain Eukaryota; kingdom Metazoa; phylum Chordata; class Actinopteri; order Gadiformes; family Gadidae; genus Melanogrammus; species Melanogrammus aeglefinus. The sequence goes on from OLKM01000422.1 coordinate 186,979, forward strand.
GAGAAAAGAAAGCGGAAAAAGAAAAGATACAAAGCAGCAGTGAAAGCAGAGACTTAAGAAAAGAAGGAGAAAGCCAGTCCACACAATGAGAGTGAGAGAATATAGAATATAAAAAGAGGCAGTGGCAATAAAGAGAGTAGGACAGATAGAGAGATGATAACCCTAAGCAGACGGCATTGTTGTTGAATTGAAAGCAGGGTACTGGCTCAGCCGTCTGAAACTCACTCCAACATCTGCGCGCCTCCATTTTGCTCTTGCCTTTTCCCTGGTGATTTATGAAAGCCTGGTCCACTCCAGGAGGACTAAAGAGTCAGCCAGTTACAGTACGCCAACTTATGTTAAGGAGCCTAGCCCAGGCCGGTGTTTAACAGTCAGTAAATGGTGCGTTCAAGAGAGCGCTGTTTGTGAATCAGCCTTGTGTGTAATGAGGGGCTGGAGGTGGTGCCATTAGGGAATCTAAAGATGCTGTGAATAGAAACTCCAGCCTTAAGTTGTGTACTCAGAAAAACAAAGTCACTACTGTTCCTGCATCTGTTAACATCCTCAACAAATAAATATTACTTTTTTGAATTATAATCAGTAAGTGTATGGCTGGTTGTAGTTGATGTGTAATATACTGGGAGATACAAAACTCTTTTTCAGTCTGTGGTATAAGTAGTCCCACATTAAGTAGTGTTTTGATACAGGGCCCTGCTGGAACCTAAACTCAAGTAATGGGACTTAGTGGGATGGTTCTAGCGATGCGATTGCTCCCGTTTTAGCTGCATGTGGTTTGGATTTGTCCTTAAGTACCGACTTTGAGTTTGAGTCAGAATAGTCAAAATCGTGTGCGTGTCCATGTGGATGAGTGTGCGTGCGTTCCAGCCATCCCATAATAGCAAAGAATGCAGCCGCTCTTAACTACAACAGACCTCTCCCTACTCCCCTATGCGTCTGTATCTGAGTAGAACTGTGTGTGTGTGTTCCATGTGTGTGTGTGTGTGTGTGTGTTCCATGTGTGTGTGTGTGTGTGTGTGTTCCGTGTGTGTGTGTGTGTGTGTGTGTGTGTGTGTGTGTGTGTGTGTGTGTGTGGCCAAGCTTCTTAGTGAAGAGAAAGAAAGAAAGTGAGAGAGGCAGAGCGAGAGACGAGCAGGAGAGCGAGCTGGAGATGGATTTGGAGTCCTGCCCTTAAAGAGAAACACCGCTCCATACCGTGGCCAACTAAAACTCGGCTCGGAGTTCAACCTTGACAACGTTTGACATTGACATGCCGCAATACACCCTTCCACGGGTACACACATTAAAAATCATCACTCCAACATGCACAATATAAAATACTCCCAAGTACTAATCTAGTATGAAATATCACCCAGTATAAAAAACTCCCACAGCTGCATTTTACACCTGCTGCCAATGTTCTTTATAGCTTTAACCTCCCACGTGCACACGCACACACACACACACACACACACACACACACACACACACACACACACACACACACACACACACACACACACACACACACATCCACATGTAGCTTTGTCTAACACACACTCTGGTTAGTAGAACGGGGAACAACATGGGAGGTTATTCATGTTATCAATGTTAATAATGAAGAACAAAACTTTACCGTCCCCACTCAGATCCTCTGCAGGGTCCGGGAGAAGCATGCAGGAAGCACAAAAACAACAGAGACAAAGAGAGGGGGAGTTGGAGGAGAGAGAGAGAAACAGAGAGAGAGAGAGAGGGATGTGGGAGAGGAGGCCGACCAATAGAGCGAGAGAGAGCGAGGGAGAGAGGGATGGATAGAGGAAGAGAGAGGCGGAGAGAATAGAGAGAGCGAGAAAGAGGTGGAGGATGAGAGAAAAACACGTAGGAAGGAGAGGGGAAGAGGAGGAGAAGAGAGGGAGAGGCAGAAGATGATAACTGTTAGCTCATGTTCAGCCAAGAGGAAATTAAAAAACGATGAAGATGCATCCAGCAGTATTTGCTGTGGGATCAAAGTGCATAAGTAAGCCGGTTAGTTCAAACTCCAGGATACAGACGTGGTTGATAGTGCAGGGCTGACCGGTTAACCCCCCTGGGTCCTTAAGCCTGTGAAGGTGTAAGCCTGGGACGGGGCTTCTGAGTGCACCCCCTGAATGTGCCGCTGGGTAAGCTGTAAATATCGCCTTAAAAAAAGCACTGCGATGGATGTTAAGGTGGACGTAGCATAGCATAGCATGCAGCGTAGGCAGCTGAAGTTAGCATGCTAGCTGTTGATGCTACCTCCACAGCTGGGACGGCAGCTGTAGCAGGAACACAAGGCCGGCCAACAGCCTGGTGTTCAGGTTTAAGGCTTCGAGAGAGAGAGAGAGAGACGTTGAATCAACCCCTGGGCGACTGTCTGATGCTCATCTATGTTCCTCTGTGTTCCCCCATTACAGGTACCTGCCAATACTGCTAATCCAGAACATTTGTTTCTCCATGTGGAACGTCAGCCAGAGTGGGAAACTGTTCCTTTGCCAGGGTTTACGTTAGCCTCCGGTTAAAAATAATAAAGTCCACAGTGTATAACCGTTGGATTAGGCATAGAGTAGGACTATTGTGTGGTATTTGGAAGTGGGGAGCAGCACAGGGTAATAAGTTAAGATTGATCCCAGATGAGAATTTGTAATAATAATACGCTTCACGTGTTCTGTAATGTAATAAATAGACACTGAACAGACAAATTGCTCCTGGGATCTGGCTGGGTGAGGCAAGAATGAAACGATATGTGCCAAAACTTTTCCCAGTGAACACACAGGATGTTTAGCTGGCGAACTATCCCCCATTATAGAGCATGTGTTGTCTCTGTAGCTGAATTGAGTCAGTATTGATTTATATATGACGTCTCTGCCTTAGTTTCCCAATGCGAGCCACCTGGCGTCCTGATCTATCCCATGACTAAAGCGCTGACAAGATCCAGTAGACGCCACAAACAGCTGGCATTTCTCCCGGGATGGGGTGTGTGTGTGTGTGTTTATACAGAATATGTGTGCATCGCTGTGTGTTTGTATGTGTGCATTGGTGTGTGTGCATGAGGATGTCTATATATGTGTGTGGGTATCTATGCATTTGTGTGTGTCTATGCGTGTGAGTGTGTTTGTACCGGTGTGTTTGTATTAATGTGTGTGTGTGTGTGTGTCTATACGTGTGTGTCTATGCGTGTGAGTGTTTGTGTGTGCTGATTTGTGTTTGTATTACTATACGTACTACGTGCGTGCATGCGTGCGTGCGAGCGTGCGTGTCAGCTGGAGGTCTGCTTGAGTCAGGAACAGCAGGAGTGGGGATTGTTTAACCACAGCTGGCTCACTGCAGCACCGGTGGCCAGTACCCAGTCTCTCACACACAGCAGTGGGCTTTACCTTCATCTACTGGTGTGAACGAGGCGACCAACACTGAATTATAAAGTACATTAGACGGCCAGCCATGGTGGCTGTTAACACGTTTGATCAAAAGGTTACTGTGTTTATATAGATTGTTTCCCCGCGAATAGGAGTCATTCTGCTCTTCGAATAATTGTGCTGGAATCCAGTTTACAAAGAAGAAACCGTTAATTTCTTTCAAATTTCTCAAGAAATGTGTATTTTTTTTGTGGGTGTATCTTTGGGCTGGAATGACGATCTATGGCACTTCATTTTGTTGATAAAAAGTACCACAATGATTATAATCACAGACTTACCCAACCATATTTAGACACTTTTTTGTTAAATGCCACAACAACACCACCAGTTGTGGTCACCATTAATCTAGAGAGAATATATTCCATATGTTTTTATGTGGAGCATTTATATTCTATATGCGTTCTTGTGGAGCGTTTATATTCTATATGTGTTTATGTGGAGCGTTTAATAATAAAAATCTGTTTATGCAAGTAACACTATAAAAATCAGTCATGCAGTCAGCAAGTAATCAAACAATTAACAGTGGAGCTCATCCTCAAAATTAGGATTATTAAAGATAACATTTTAAATGTAAATGGGCGTTCTTGAAAGAGGGTGTATTGATAGTTACAACTATTGAATCTAAACTTTCTGTTTGATAGATGGGCACCAAAAAAAAATTGGTTCTTCTGTATCAATTCAACCTAATAGAAATGTCAGTTTTTATAGAAAATTAAGAACAACCTTTTTTTCAAATTCCTAATATCAATCACAAAATCAAAAAGTCACACGTTACTCAAAATGTGGACCTTCTACGTTTTGACTCCCCCATTTTTTTGGATGAACTCCTCTGTTGACCAGCCAATCAGAGCTGAGGATACCCTTGAGTGGCGAATCAGAACAGAAGACAAACGGGAGGTGGAAACGCCGCGCTTTGGTTGGCTTAGAGGGAGCTGAGGTCACCAAGTCTTCAGCCAATCAGACAGGAGAGCCAAGAGGAGAGATTGTGTACGACAGAAGGTGAGGAAGACAAAGTCAATGTTGGAGGGAGGGAGGGAGATCAAGAGGTGGAGGAGAAAAGGGGGAGGTATTGGAGGAGAACAGGAGAGAGCAACATGGAACATATCTCAAACAATAACACACAGAGAGAGACAAGAGGGGGAGAGGAAGAGAGATACACACACACACAGAAAATGAGAGAGAGCGAGAGAGAGCGAGAGAGAGAGAGCGAGAGCGAGAGCGAGAGCGAGAGCGAGAGAGAGACAGAAATAACAATAACAGAAATGTCCCACTGTGAGCAGAAGCAGTGAATAAAAAAAAAGACAAGAAGGACAGAAATGCTGCAGTCAACAAGAGAAAAAAAAGACGGGAAGAGGAGAGATTGAGACAGGAAGAAAGAGTGACACAAACGGAAAAGACTGGCACTGATAAGAGTGTGTGTTGGGGTGTGAGTGTGTTCAATGAACTTTTTAATCTCGTCGAGAATGCTCTGGCTTCAGCCAATATCAAACTCCTATATAGAAGCAAACAATGGAGGGGTCTCACTCCAGTTGTTGACATAGGATCCAGCTGTGTTGGTGTGTGTGTGTGTGTGTATCACTGTATATCTGTGAGAGTGTGTGTGTGTGTGTGTGTGTGTGTGTGTGTGTGTGTGTGTGTGTGTGTGTGTGTGTGTGTGTGTGTGTGTGTGTGTGTGTGTGTGTGTGTGTGTGTGTGTGTGTGTGTGTGTGTGTGTGTGTGTGTGTGTGTGTGTGTGTGTGTGTGAGAGTCATGTGTCTGTGTGCGTGTGCCTATGTGTGTGTGTTGTTTTCCTACCGGAGACTGAGATGGTTCTCACTCCACTTTTCACAGCCTCGAGTTTCTTCTCACTGTTGGACAGCCTTGGGGGGGGGGGGGGGGAGAGAGAGAGAGAGCGAGAGAGAGAGCGAGAGGAAAATGGGAAAAGAAAAAGGAGAGAATAAAATAGAGGAGGAGGATATGGAAGAGGAGAGAGGAGATAAAGACAAGGGGAAGACAAGGAATGAAAGGGATCAGAAAGTAGGAGAGGGAGAGAGGAGAGAAAATATTAGATGCAGACACCCACGAGTCACTACTCGTACAATCACCAAACTTGAGCAAAAACCATAGAAAATAGCAACACAATTAAACAACATACCTAATAGCATTTCAAAACGTGATGCCATCAATAAAAAATAAACTCTGATATGTAAGATCCAGGGGTTCTCCAACACAGACACATCAACACGCTAACACACATGTAGCCCGACGCACTAGCTCCTTGACTGTGCGGTTACTCTGCTAACATTTAGCCCAGTTTACTGGACTACTATCTTTCCATCACCCCTCTCTGCTCTACAGCAGACACAGAGAGAGAGAGAGAGAGAGAGAGAGAGAGAGAGAGAGAGAGAGAGAGAGAGAAGGAGAAAGAGAGAGAGAGAGAGAGAGCAAGGAGAGAGAGAGAGAGAGAGAGAAGAGAGAGAGAGAGGAGAGAGAGAGAGAAGAGAGAGAGAGAGAGAGAGACTGAGAGTGAGAGAGAGAGAAGACGAGAGGAGAGTTAAGGAAGGAGAGGACTTGAGTGCCAGATGAGAGTGGGAGGAGAGATGGGGAGTCACAAAAAGGGATGAGGAGACATGCCTCCCAACTGTATAAAAAAAGGACTTGAATGGCAAACAAAAACATCGGCGCTCCTGAAATTAGTCTTCCTATATTGACCAGAGAGAGAGGGGCCAAAACTGAAAGACAGAGGTAGATAAAGAGGAAAGGTGC
>OLKM01000422.1:198373-238373 GCA_900291075.1 Melanogrammus aeglefinus
TGAGCATGGTTCCCTTCACTCCACTTTTTTCACAGCCTCGAGTTTTCTTTTCTCACTGTTGGACAGCCTTGGGAGGGAGAGGGGGGGGGGGGGGGGAAGAGAGAGAGCGAGAGAGAGAGCGAGAGGAAAATGGGAAAAGAAAAAGGAGAGAATAAAATAGAGGAGGAGGATATGGAAGAGGAGAGAGGAGATAAAGACAAGGGGAAGACAAGGAATGAAAGGAATCAGAAAGTAGGAGAGGGGGCGAGAGGAAAGAGAAAATATTTAAGATGCAGACACCCACGAGTCACTACTCGTACAATCACCAAACTTGAGCAAAAACCATAGAAAATAGCAACACAATTAAACAACATACCTAATAGCATTTCAAAACATGATGCCATCAATAAAAAATAAACTCTGATATGTAAGATCCAGGGGTTCTCCAACACAGACACATCAACACGCTAACACACATGTAGCCCGACGCACTAGCTCCTTGACTGTGCGGTTACTCTGCTAACATTTAGCCCAGTTTACTGGACTACTATCTTTCCATCACCCCTCTCTGCTCTACAGCAGACACAGAGAGAAGAGAGGAGGAGAGAGAGGAGAGAGAGAGAGGAGAAGAGGGAGAGAGAGAGAGAGAGAGAGAGAAGAGAGAGCAGAGAGAGATGAGAGAGAAGAAGGAGGAGAGAGAGAGAGAGAGAGGAGAGGAGCGAGAAGGAGAGAGAAGAGAGAGAGAGAGAGAGAGAGAGAGAGAGAGAGAGAGAGAGAGAGTTTAAGGAAGGAAGATTGACGGGAGAGTGGGAGGAGAGTGGGAGTCACAAAAATGGGAGGAGACTGCTCCAACTGTATAAAAAAAGACTTGAATGGAAAAAATCGGGCTCCTGAACTTATCTCCTTATTTGACCAGAGAGAGAGGGGCAAAACTGAGAGGGTGATAAAGAGGGAAAGTGCACAGGAGACACTGTTTTTATTTCCACGTCAAGTTATGCACAGATATGAATCAAAATAATTTACTATAGACGGGAATGACGGCCATCCAACAAAATATGTGATACTTGAACAGCCTGTGTTGCTTTAGTTTACTTTTTCCTCGCATAACTCATTTCTAAAAGCATCTTTATTGCCCCCTCTTGGAAACAACGAAGCACTGCCCACAAATCTATTTCAAATTAAAAGTGCAATGCATGCAGTCTTGGGATTCAAAGGGATGAGCGGGTTCGCTGGCCTCCAAACAGTTCAACAGTTTTCTTTAAACAGTTTCTTTCCTTCAATAAGAGATCCACACAGGAAACACGTTTGTGGTTCTGACATCTGCTGCTGTTGCACAAAGACTGTAAGTAATCAAACGATGCAACGCAACCGCACAGCATCTATTAAATAGTAAAGGAAGTGAGGCTTTGATCGATGAGTTGCAAATTAAAAATGCATCGAAACCAATTTCCCTCAAGCTTGGCGACATCATCACACGACATTATCATCTTCACACTAACACACTTTCCCTGATTGAAGTCTTGCTATTTACAGCACTTTAAAACCCTCCACCAGAAGGTACTTACTTTGGGATGGAAGGTAGTGCTCTCTCGCCCTCTAGTGGACAAAGGAAGATCAGGATTCAGAGTCACACAGAACAATTGAAAACCACTATACAGTATGAAATATTAATTTACACTACTACTTTAACTACTTTAGACTTAGACTACTTTAATAGCAAGATTTTTTTTATGCTACAATATATTTATACAATTAAATTCCAAAACAACCTATAATTCAAGAGTTTCTATTCAAAAAATAAATTATTGTTTGAAATATGTTTTTAGCGGTATGTATATTCGGTATATATATTTGTACATAATAAACACATGATGTTCACGGCTGTTCACCTTTCTGGACCCTAACGATGAAGGAATGGGTTTCCATGGAGACAAGCCGACAGTAGCCATCAATCAAGTCCGCCATGTTTTCTGCCATCGTCAGCGAAGCCGTCGTCACTGTGAGAGGCTGTACAAACACGCACGCGCGCGCGCGCGCACGCACGCACACACACACACACAACACACACACACACACACACACACACACACACACACACACACACACACACACACACACACACACACACACACACACACACACACACACACACACACACACACACACACACACACACACAATAGTGAGATCAGAGGGTCAGCAATGTTACAATGATCCATTGTAACTAAACATACGCTCTCTCTCTCTCACTTGCACAAACATACACACACACAAAGACACACATACACACACAAACAAGAATACACACATGGACAGATGTTGTACCAAAGGACCCTACAACCACAGCCTTGGCAGTATGTAGCAACTTCATTGCTATGAAGGGCCCAACAGTAGTGAAAAGCTCCACTAGAACAACAGTGAATGGCCCTTCCTTTGCTAAGTCTCTCTATGTAGGGACAATGTTGCCCCCCTAGGATCTCAAGTAGGGACGATGTTGGCCCCTAAGACTCTATGTAGGGAAAATGTTAGCCGCTAGGATTCTCCAAGTAGGGACAATGTTGGCCCCTAGAATTTGTACGAAGTTGGGCCAAATTGTATCCCTATGCCCACCCCTCACTCTCTCTACTCCAGATCAAATGTTACAAACCTCTGAAATGCATTAAGGGCACTTTAAGAGCAAACCCGAGAGTGCACTCGTTCAAATTATTTAACCTTTCAATTTGAGCCACACAGGTGTGAAATGTGAGTGATAAACTAGACGATTCTAGATAATAATCTAGAGAGAGAGAGAGAGTGTGTGTGTGTGTGTGTGTGTGTGTGTGTGTGTGTGTGTGTGTGTGTGTGTGTGTGTGTGTGTGCTGTGAGTGTGTGTGTGTGTGTGTGTGTGTGTGTGTGTGTGTGTGTGTGTGTGTGTGTGTGTGTGTGTGTGTGTGTGTGTGTGTGACCTCAGCAGCTCCTGCCACGTTGACCTGCACCATGCCCTTGCGGTCCTTCTCCTCCATTGCAGAGTACTGGATGGACTGGACCTGAGTGAAGTTCGCCAGATGGGTCGGCTACAAAGTTCAATAACACAAAGCGAATCAGACCGGATGGCAACGCTACAGTATGCATCTTTACAATGTGATCGACTATACTATATGAAGATCATTTTTTAGTGTGCGTGCGTGTTATTTTGTGTGTGTGTGTGTGTGTGTTTGTTATTGTGTGCGTGTTATTATGCGTGTGTGGGTGCGCGCGCGTGTGTGTGTGTCTTTTTCTGTGTGTGTGCGTGTTATTTTTTGTGTGCGTTTCTTATTGTGTGCGTGTGTGTTATTATGTGTGTGTGGGTGCGCGTGCGTCGGAGCTGACCGTAGAGCCCTTGTCGGTAAGGTAGCGATGCCCTCCTCCGGCCCGATGTGTGTGGTCCATCTGTTTCTGTGTGTGTGCGTGTTATTTTTTGTGTGCGTTTCTTATTGTGTGCGTGTGTGTTATTATGTGTGTGTGGGTGCGCGTGCGTCGGAGCTGACCGTAGAGCCCTTGTCGGTAAGGTAGCTGATGCCCTCCTCCGGCCCGATGGCGAGCTCCACCTGGATCACCCAGCTGAGCTGGAACCAGGAGAGAGATCCCATTCAATACCCACCAGACAAATGCACTCTCAGGTTGTGCAGCCAAACCCATTAGCGTCGTCGGGGCCCCGCCTCCGAGAACAGCTCACGTAACGTTTATTTATTTGTATGTGTGCTGTACCAGAACTCGCCAGTAGGGGTCACCATTACACCACACATTAAAATCAATTTGGCGACGCAGCAGGGAAGCCTATACTGTACAGGAATGAGAAGATAAGGAGGTGACCTGACGAGACCTACCCCCAGGGCGCATTTGAAGCACTCCTTATCATAGCGGTAGACAGGAGACAAGATCTCCAGGAACTTCATGATGCTCTGCTCGTCGTTGAGGTTGGCCACCTGCTTGAACGTCTGCTGGATCAACTTACGAAGGGTCTTGGCCTACGAAGAAGAGACAAGAAGAGAGTCAACGGTCGTCCTGAGCCTTTTAGCAGATCCATGTTATGAAGGAGCAGGTTTGGAGTTTTGGCATCTTGTTCAAAGGAGCTACATGAAGGTCGGAGACATTGGGCATCGAACACAGGAGGTTAAACACGCTTGTCACTAATACACTAAGCAGCCTCTCAAAAAAATTCTCCCGTCCAACCAGTACTAGTCCCAGCATTAACTAGGTTGATAAATGCCACTGCACACACTGTAAGAAATAAACCAATGGCACAACGCTGACCAGATAAATTCAACATCGATCTACTCATTCATAAATCATAAACAAACGCTGATGAACAAATATGGCATTCAGAGAGAATGAGGATAGGATATGTTTAGCTGCATGAATGACAGAAGAGGGAGAGGGAGAGGGAGAGGAGAGAAACGGAGACAGGCGGGAGCCATGATCGTGACAGCCACAGGGAGAAGGAGGATATTGACTGGGCTGACACCCTCTGGGGCTCCAATCAAATCGATCAGAACACGTGATTTAAGCAGAGTTGCCGGTTTAGCTCAATACGGAGGGATCAATACTATTGTCTGTTAAGTCACTTAAACACTCAACGCAGAGCCGGGCGCTATCGATCCAGAGTCAACTGGCACAATATGGCAGAGCAGCTCCAGCACTGTTGAGCCTACTTAGTGGAGGATTCATTGGAAATGATGTACACTTGAGTTAGGATTAGGAAGAGGCATCTGTGGCCAACTGTTACTAACAATGTGATACCTGGGCTCCTGTAACAACATGCATATTATATTTATGTATATAGATATATACGTATGAGAGAGAGAGAGAGAGAGAGAGAGAGAGAGAGAGAGAGAGAGAGAGAGAGAGAGAGAGAGAGAGAGAGAGAGAGAGAGAGAGAGAGAGAGAGAGAGAGAGAGAGAGAGAGAGAGAAGAGAGAGAGAGAGGAGAGAGAGAGAGAGAGAGAGAGAGAGAGAGAGAATAATCAATGAAGAGAAGTGTGTGGAAGGAAGAGTTACGGGAGAGGGGGAAGAGAGTGTAAGCCTTTCTAATCCATCATATTTCCAAGAATTTCCTCATTCGCACACAGAGGGAAAAGAAGGTAATGAAATCAAACCACAGTTGGATGACGACTCTGACCGGCACTGTTGTCCCCAAACAGACACAACCGAACCTGGCCCAAATAACTAGACACGCAAAAACCATCCAAACTTTTTTCTGGCCTGACATTACGACTCATCAACGACCCTGCCATGCCTTTCTATCGACAATTCGAATAATCTGAGATTCAAGGTCACTCGTAATATTATGAAGTACATTTTTCAAGCAGGGTCAGAGAAATACCAGACGATAAAACAATGGTAGAGCAGAGTGTGCAGTGCACCAATGAAAACCAAATTGCTGAATGGCCAAATATAGGACATAGACCTATAAAAAGCAGCAGATATATAGATTAAAATAAGAGATTAGAGAAGATTTACAGACATTACCGAACAGGCTTTACGAGAGAGGCCTAAAAGGCTTTTTTACGCCCATTTTTATGCCACAGACATGCCTGAAAGCTACTGGCAATCCGGGATATAAATTAATTTAATTAGGTGAGTAGAGTATTTATTTAACCGACCACAGCGACACATAAAATTGTTTATATGTGACCTATGACAGTGGATTAAACGAGGAGGACAAGTATCTATATTTGGTCACAGCCCCGAGCAGGGATGCACTAGATACAAAGCACAGACTGTCGCTAGGGGAGGCTAACGGTTAGCTCAGGGTCCTGGCTGTGCTCCAGCGATCTCGTCCTGAGGCTGAGTGCTGACAGACTGTAGCTAGCCGGGGCTAACTGTTAGCTCAGGGTCCTGGCTGCCAGTCAGTGATCTCGTCCCCAGGCTGAGGAAAGACAGACTGTTGCTAGCGGTTAGCTAAGGGTGCTGGCTACTCTCCAGTGATTATGAAGTATAGGACACACTCCTTAAAGACGCAGTGTGAAGAATCAAGTGGCATCTAGGAGTACATACTCAGCGGAAATAGAATATAAAACTCATAAGTATGCTATAATGAGTGTATAATCCCAAGACAATATGAATTGTGTTGTTGTCGTTATCATGAGTCCTTTATATGGTCGGGAGTTGGTCCTCTTCCACACTTATACAACGCACCGCCATTCGTCTACAGTAGCCCAGAATGGAAATCATTTCTAGAGAGGACGCCTTTTTAATGTTTAATCATCATTTTTATCTTACTTGTAAGCTTAGATCTGTAGTTTTACAGACTTAATAATCAATGACATAATTTCGGAAGCAGCAACTGGCACCTTACAGGACAGTACAGGACACCGTAGCTCTCTTAGGTCGTCAGAGGGTTGAAGGGAGCTGGTTGGTTGTTAATTTGGTTGCAATCTGCAATCTCACCGCTAAATGCCACTAAATTAAACACATTGCACCTTTAAATCAGTGTGTGAGTGTGTGTGTGCGACGTGCGTGCGTGTAGGTCTTTCATCTCATGTTATATTTCATTCATGTGAATGTCTTTAATGTGTGTGTGGACAGATATAACAAACAAATATGAAAAGGTATATTTTCCAACTAATAACCAATGCTTTTGCTTTCAGCCATTGATTGACCCGCCTGCGCCAGACTACGCTGTCCATCACCTCAGGCCGTCCAAACCCCCCCCCCCCCCCCCCCCCCGAGCTTAGACATCAGCCTGGGGTGAAACACTGGACACAGGTGGTCCACCTGGGTCCGGTGTGTCTGACTGTGTGTGTGTCTCGCACACTTCACTGATGGGCCCTCCTTTCATTGAACCATACAAGAAGAATAGGGCCCTGCTGAAGCGGCCCTCCCCCCCTCAGGGGCCTGTTGTTACGCGGGGTGGGATGGTAGCCATCAGGGAGCCTCCAAATGGCCTCGGGTGCAGAACGTTCTAGAATCACGGCCGGTATTGTGGTCAGTAGTGTTGAAATGTTTTTTTAAGCTAAATATGTGACAGACCTCAGACCCAATGTTTTTGGATCTGATGAAACAAATCAAGTGTGCTCCATTTGCTCGGCTCCCTCGGTAAATACTAAATCCTTTACAACTTTCAATCACACACACGTATATGTTGCGTGCACATAGAGCGCAAAATAGGGCATGGAGGAGGGCTCTTCACATTCGCGTGTGTTTACTCTTGATGGGATCGTTGATGTAATCCCCTAAAATTACACACACACACACACACACACACACACACACACACACACACACACACACACACACACACACACACACACACACACACACACACACACACACACACACACACACACACACACACAGACAGATAAAGCCAGCATGTGGTTTCCACCCATCCTGGAGAGGGCCGGCGAGTCACTATCTCGCCCCTCGATCGCCGTGACGACTGAACTGCAGGCAGGCAGATCACTACGGCGATCAGCGGGGACCACTGCGTTCTTGAGATAACAAAGACCCATGTGCTGCTGTGTGCCCCCACATGATGTCACCGGGGCTGCTCCAATGGGACTTCATTCGGAACAAGCAGCTGATGTGCTTGCTGTGTTTGTTCCTGTATGTTTGATTTGCAGGAGTGGCAATGAAAAGAACATTTGCGTTGATTAACATGTCACTCCGGCCAAATCCTTGAGTGAACCACTGGCTCCCTAGTCCTATATGTTGGCATCCATTTCATTCCCTGTTCAGTATCATCTAAAACCCTTATTACATATTATCCCTAGGAGTCCCAAAGCTGGTGTTCAGCAACACTGGCAGATCGTGGCGTGGTCCCCTTGATGCTGTTGAATTAACACAGAGGACTCACAGCTCACTCTATCAAATCGGAAGAGCAATGAAGTTCATTCGCACTTAACCTCTACTTACGCACATCCTATCAATTATTAACCAGCCGCATTCCCTGTCCCACAGGAAGCAATTCATTCATTATTCATCTTGTGTATTTATACACCCGATCACTACTGCTACTTCAACCCAAAGAAATAGGTGACAATTTTTTTCGAAGAACTGAAAGAAAAATGATTCTTATTAACGGTGTATGTTGGTGTGTGCGTTGGGGAACAACATACATGGACGTGTTCATCTCTGCCTGTGTATTGATGGATGTTAAATACCCTTCTATAAAGGCATCTCGGGTCTATTGTGGTCACCCTCCCTCCCCCCCACCAACAACATGAATAGACTCATAGAGTCATTAAAACATTTCATCCACTGACTACCATCAATCAATGTTTACTGCCACAGCCATCTGTTCCGGCCGAGCTCGCGCTCGCGCGCGCGCGCGCGCGTGCGTGCGTGCGTGCGTGCGTGCGTGCGTGCGTGCGTGCGTGTGTGTGTGTGTCCCCAGCGATCCAACAAGTGCTGTGTGATGTGTGTGTGTGTGTGTGTGTGTGTGTGTGTGTGTGTGTGTGTGTGTGTGTGTGTGTGTGTGTGTGTCCCCAGCGATCCAACCAAACATATATGAGACACCCTGAGGTGAGGAAGAGTGGAGGAGGAGGAGGAGGAGGAGGAGGTGTGATTGAAACACTGGAGGAGTAAGAGGCAGGAGGAGTGGTAGGAGTCAGTAATCTTAGAGAACCCCAGCACACACACATCCATCTGTCTGCTCGCCTGGTGACACCAGTCCTTTTCAGGTCAGTGGGCCCCTTATTCACACACACACACACACACACACACACACACACACACACACACACACACACACACACACACACACACACACACACACACACACACACACACACACACACACACACTCCCCAACACCCACATTCGCACGTGCCATAAATTTATCACCGACTGCGGCTCTATTTTCTATTCACACACACATGCACACACATAAGACAAATCACACACACACATGTCTGGAAACCAGGGCACAAGCTCTAGAGACAGAATAATTAATGTTGGGGTTTGTGTTTCATTGCATTCTGCTATTCTTCATATGTTCAACAAAATGGGGTGATAACAACTGGGATTTACTATGTGGGCTCGACCTCCACCAAAAGGGGGGGGAGGGGGCGCAAATTATGAATGAACACTAGGATAAATGTTCTAACACTAACCCCGTTCTGCCTTCATAAAGACTTGATGAATGTTCTCGTGGTAGGAGTCACCTCAACACGAGCCATGCAAGTTTCCGCAGCCAGGCGTTTTAATCCAAGTAACCTGCCCTACGATGTAAATCAAAGCCACCGCAATGGCTTTTGGTATACATTGTATATGTACGTTTTTGGAAACATGTGTATGGTTAATTCTAATGTCACATACTTTATTGTCCTTTCTATGCATCTATCTAGCCAGACAGACACAACACCTCTATACTATAGAATCATGTGGTTTTTAAAGCCTCCACCAACACTTGTCCACCTCATAGATGCATTGTATTACTATTAAGTACCTACTGTACATTTTCTGTCAAATTGAATACAGAAGCTGACAGAAAGGACCCGCACATCCCCGTCAAATGGTTAATCCCTTAGGAGAAGCGGTCAGTCTATCCTTTTGCGGAGGGGCTGCTTATAGACCGCTGTGGGAAAACCCTAATAAGCAGACTGATTGTCTTCAAGCGTTTATACCACATCATTATGTTTATGACTGATCGATCGACGATGGGTCTGGGCCTGACAAATCAGGAAAAAGTCGTAGCAGAGGACCCCTGCTACACACACACACACACACACACACACACACACACATGTGGGGTGAAATTGTTGTGCGACGGACAGCAGAGGAGATAACCAGTTGGCTTGGCTTTCTCTTGTTAGAGAGGATTTGCGTCTGTTCAACTGTGGGACAAATGTTCACCTCACCTTGACCGAATCCAGCAGATTCTTGGGAAAGAAACGCCTCAAACCCACGTCCTTTCTGTGGTCGGGAAGAAGAGTTAAAAAGAAAATTGTCACACAAATATGGTATTTTCTCATGCTCGTGAAGCAACATAAATTGCGAGCAACGTCACCAAGGTCTGTCAAACAACATAATGACAGTGAAGAATGTTAATGGCTCAATCAGACAAGACGCTCATAGGATGTACTCCAGCATACCAACACTATCCATGGGAGAGAAGGGAGAGAGAGGGTGAGAGAGGAGGGAGAGCGAGAGAAAGGAGAGGGAGGGAGAGAAAAGGGAGAGAGAAAAGTAGAGGGAGGGAGGGAGAGGCTGGAGGGAGAGGAGAGAGAGAGAGAGAGGAGGGAGAGAGAGAGAGAGAGAGAGAGGAGGGAGGGAGAGTGTGAGAGAGCGAGAGAAAGGAGAGGGAGGGAGAGAAAAGGGAGAGAGAAAAGTAGAGGGAGGGAGGGAGAGGCTGGAGGGAGAGGAGAGAGAGAGAGAGAGGAGGGAGGGAGAGTGTGAGAGAGCGAGCAAGAGTGGGAGCGAGCGCGATGAAAGGGAGCGAGGGAGAGGGAGGGAGAGAGAAAAGAAGAGGTAGGGAGAGTATGGGTAGAAGAGGATACTCAACCGCGGCACTAATGACTTACCTCAGTACATAAAGCGGTAAACTTTACGAGGCGGTGACATAAATAATGCTTAGGTATAAATCATGGGAGGAAAAATATGCCTTGAATAACAGTGCCCTACTCTCACTTGGCCTCAAACAACCATGGTGTACCATATTGATGCAATTAACAGAGCGCGCGCGAGCGAGTGAGTGAGTGAGTGAGTGAGTGAGTGAGTGAGTGAGTGAGTGAGTGAGTGAGTGAGTGAGTGAGTGAGTGAGTGAGTGAGTGAGTGAGTGAGTGAGTGAGTGAGTGAGTGAGTGAGTGAGGAGAGAGAGAGAGAGAGAGAGAGAGAGGGAGAGAGAGAGAGAGAGCGACACGACAGACAAATAAACAGACCAACAGGACAAAGGAGGTTGGAAGAGAGGGAAAGAAAGAAGGGAAAGTTACTGAGAGCAGCCATAGATCGAGATGACAAGAGGCCGCCTGCCAATGGGGAAAGCTCGTTAGGGCCGACAGCCAGACTCGGTAAGGACAGGGGATGCTCATTAGCATTTAACATCGTTAGTGGAGAACCCTGTTAGGGCGCCAGCCTCTTAATGGGCCCCATTGACATCCAATAGCAAGCGTTTATCTAATGAGCAAACGTTACTGGAGTCCTTTTTATATAGGATGGTATTTAGTCGGTCCTAGTTAGTTTTTCAGTCAGCATTATCATCTTTAAGTCCTACTTCTATGTTTGGATTTAGCCTGGTATAGCACTTTAAGATTTGGATTACTTGAATGAAAGTTATGCAATAACACATGAAACATATTATTATTAAAGAGGGAAAGAATTGCCTCTAAATAGATAATGAATGGGTGAATATATTAAGCATTCATACAAATCAATGTATGATTTCTAATGCAACTGTTAACGCATTGCGTAAATAATTGAATGTATTTTCCCCTTTCATTTTCCGACCTATGTCCCAAAATAGCATTTTAGAATAAAATATACTGGTTGTGGCGGGGAGCGATAAACTCACAGTTTGTCTTTGAGGTTCATATTTAATATTCACTCTATCAGCGACAACAAAAAGAAAAACTCCTACAATATTCCTTCTGCTCTAAGGTCCCGTTGCGTCTAAATAATACTCATGGTTTGATATTGTATTATGTTGTCGTTGGTGTTGTGGCAATTAGTTCCGTCACTTAATTTTTTTTTACCATACGATGGGAGCCAAACACGTCAACACACATGAGCTGTTTGAGGGAAAGATACTCACTCCAGTAGCTCATAGTTGGACTTCTTATCCAGAGCGTTCCCCCTCATCTCTCGGAAGAACCTCCTGTAGGAACAGCCCAACAGAAGGATGCAGAGGAGACCGGGTCAGCCTGACTTAAAGGATGTTCAACCCAAAGCTCATAACATGCAGAAGACCACGAGGATCGGAGGTGGTTGATACCATACAAGTCATAAAGACGAGACTTGATTGGACAATATGCCTCAAACACAAATAGATGTGACAGTTTTAGTGAGAAACTCTGACAAGTGAAGCGAACAGGAGGTCAAAAATGTATCGGTTCATAATCAACAGAGGGTCATACGAATTGGTGAGCTGTTCTTCACGTAGAACACCCTACATGTTCTTTACATGTAGGGTGTTCTTTACATGTATTAGACGGTGGGAAAGGGGATACCACGCCCAACAGGCAAAATTGCTTTGAGTCCAGATTTAGTTTCACCAAATCATGTTAAAGCATGAGAGGCACTGGCCCGAATAATGGCCATTTTTTTCAAACTACTGTTCCTTCTGTGCCGAGTGCTGTCGGGTGACGGAGTTAAATGCACATATCAGTGTCCATTGGGGGGGGTGGAGATCATGTTCGTGGCTGAGGTGACGGACAGCAGGTGAGCAGTGATTGTTCTCCATACCTGATCTCCAGACAGCCTAGCTTCAGTGCTACATCCTGGTCCACCTCATCCCCTTTCTCTGTCATGTAGTCGTTCTTCACCTGACCGCACACACACACGCACACACACACGCACACGCACACAAAAAAGCATGAATGAATATAAAGTAGGGCACGGTAGAACCTCTTGACAGCACATCGCAATGACTCTCGATACCTCCATTTTGGAAGTAAAGCAGCGTGAATGTTATTGGTAGTAATGGTGTTTAGGTCACTGTTTAGGAATGTTTCGTGAATGATTCGTCGTTGTTGTGTTTGAAACTGCCACCGCGTTTCTTATGCAAGATCATTTAGTATATTACCCATGATGCACTGCGATGAACAAGCCCAATTGTTGTATTTGCCGTGTAAACATTGACCAGCTGACCCTGATGCATAATCACTCACAGCTTCAGTTTTCATCAGTAGTGTGTGTGCGTGTGTGTGTGTGTGTGTGTGTGTGTGTGTGTGTGTGTGTGTGTGTGTGTGTGTGTGTGTGTGTGTGTGTGTGTGTGTGTGTGTGTGTGTGTGTGTGTGTGTGTGTGTGTGTGTGTGTGTACCTGTTGGTAGAAGTAATTGAGTGTCGTCTTGTCTTCATTGAACTGCTGTAGAAAGCCCTTGGGGAGGTATCTGATCCTCAGCTCATATCTGCACGAGGAAGGGAGGTAGAGGTCACCATTTTAATTGTGACCATTCTCCGACCTACGAATACATATCTTATCCCAAACAATCCAGAGTGTAATTACAGCAACGTTTTATAACTAAATATAGAATTAGACAAGAATAGCTTTTTTCACAATGACATACAAATAGAATATTTCAGCAATATCAATCTGTGTCTAAAATTCTGAAAAAAAAAAATGTAACTCCAAAAGTGCCATTTCTATGTATTTATACATCATCATTTCAAGACTAATGTCACCAAAATACCACAACAAACAGGGCTGTTGGGCGCCGGCCCGGCCCAAGCAGGGCTCAGAGACAGAGCGTTGTTGACTTAGCCACACAAAGAAAGCATCTGCTCCTTTCTCCCTCTCTTTATCCCTGAGGTCCAAAAGGTCTCTCGGCCCGACAATAGCATTAAGACCAAAAGCCCACCACTATGAAGACCACATATAATACATACAGAAGCACACACGCACTAACGTAACCCACTAACCAAACCCAGGCAGAAGGCGGTGTCGCCACACTTAACTACACAAAGACCCCCTGCTCGCCATACGGCAGGTGTGGCCGGACCGGCTTTGGTATGGTGCTCAAGTCCTGGTGCTAAATCACTTCTGCGCCAGAGAGCACAAAAGGGCTACAACAGCAGAGCTGAGCAGTAGACACAAATACTAGGAACTGACTGCAAATTGACTGCCCCTTAGACAAGTCTTGACAGATGGAATTTGAATCTATTGTGATTCTGGATTTATTTGTTGTGCTCCTGCAAAGAGCAAATAAAGCATAGTGGACACACAGTATTTTCTTTTTTTTATTTTATTCATCTAAAAATGTTAATGATTGATTATTTACTCTCTAATATATTAGCTAAACCCGTACATGGACGATGAGAACAGCAACTGCCTATCCACAACCACAACATTTTATGAAGAAGTCGTCATCTTTGTGCTGATTGGACGACGAGAACGAGGGTGATGACATCACAAAGTCCCCGGGAGCTGCAATCTTACCATACCTATAGGAGCTTCATTTGGACTAACTTCAGACCCCTCAGGTTTCTCACCTCCACTCTTCCTGTGGCTGTGGCTGTTCGTAGTTCTCTCTGACATGGGACACGCCCAGATCTGGGTGGAGCCAGTGGACCTCGTCTGCTGATTGGCTGTTGGTGAGGCGCAGGCCAAAGCAGGCCGTCCAGCGCACTTTGTGGATGTCCAGAATCTTCTGGATGATTCCCTAGAAGAAGAAAAACATAATATTAAAACTATTTTCAAATATAAATGACATTTTTGCGTACCTTTGTATGCAGAAATGCACAATCAATGCACTTTTTACACAATAAACGACTCAATCATTGACTCAACTGAGCATTAACCATGTGTCATTCCACATTGCCCAAAGCCCGTCTACAAGGTAGTAGGTGACACACAAACACACACACATGCACACACACACACACACACACCCTAAAGGCCGAGTGTATGTGCTTGTATAACACTCACTCCACGCTATATGTGCGAAATCAGAAGCGACAGTAGAGTCCTTGACTGAGGACGGCCGACAGAAAGCCAAACTATTCCACTACTGCAGAGGCCCAGACTCAACAACCCGCCCATAGCCTCAACGACATGGCAAGCAGAGTTTTCAATGGCACCAGAAGGTTACAGAGCTGAAGGAAAAGCATGTCTCCAAGGCTGGCTATCACCCTTTCACATTGCTGTCATAGCCGGTTAAACACAGAGGTAGCTTGTGGCATTCACACAATTCATAATCCATTCATGCCTCGTTAAAAAAAACCCATTATGTCCACATCGACGTTGTTAAAGAAAATATCTTGTGCAAAAGAGATTGCAAGAAATATTCCAAACAATCACATAAGCCTGCAAAGGCCAATAGTTGGCGGTCAAACTCCCGTACCAAACACCACAGAAAAGATTAGTAGGAGAGGGCGCATTGATGGGCTTCTTCAACATCAACACAGTAGGTCAGTGTTATGATGAAGTTACGCTTGGTTGACTCGTAAACATGCAATTAAACCCAATGCGTAAACACACCGGTAGTCTGCCATTGTTTGTAGGTTTCTGGCGCATGCGCAATGTGTGGACCAACCATCGGCATGTGTAAACCATGGTCACGGTGTTATCCTTTTGCAAAACCAGCCTCATACAAATAAACTGAAAACAGAGAGTTATGAAAAATCTCTACCCTCGATGGAGTCTATCAAAAGCTTTGTGCTCAGTGACCTGACCCGAGTAACTGAACCAATTCGTGTGTTTCCTCTTGTGAGGAAAAGCCCCGGTTGAACCTGAACCCAGCACCTTTGGGTGAAATCAATTGCATTGGCTTTCCCAACGTGTGTGTTTGTTTTAAAACTTCCCCGTGCGTGCGTGAACTCACCCGGACGTCGGTGGCGTCTCCGTATCGGATGTTGGACGACCAGCTGCTGTGCACGTCCGTGTTGGACTCAAAGTGGTGGAAGACTTTCAGCACCCTCTCCACCGAGCCGCCCGCGATGGCGCGCTCCGACACCCCCGCGCTCAGCCGGGACTTGGCGCCGGCCAGCAGGGCGTGGTTGAGGCTGGGCTCAAGGTAGGCCGTCGCCATGGTCTTCCCCTGACGATACCGCCGCTAGGTGTCGGTCATATTCTGAAACGAAGGAGAGAGTCACCACAGAGGGATAAGGCCAGGCGACGCGTGGAGAGAGGAGAGGGATGGTGAAGTGTAGTGGTCCGGGTTAGGTACTGGGTATGAACCCTAATGTCCACAGTCTACTCATGTAGGAGGGGCGGCATGTGGCTCAGGAGGTGGAGCGGGTTGGCTGCTAACCGGGAGGTTGCTAGTTCGATACCTGGTCGAGGTGTCCCTGAGCACGACGCCTCACCCTAACTGCTCCCGACGAGCTGGCTGTCGCCTTGCATGCTTGACACCGCCGTCGGTGTGCGATTGTCTGTCCAAATAGATGAATGCAATGTTGATAAGTGCTTTGAGTGGCCCCTGTGTAGAAAAGCACTAAATAAGTGCAGCAGACCATTTACCATTCACCATTAATGACGTATCCTTTTATTGTTGTCACTTTGGATAAGACCGCAAACCTTCACGGTTAGGGTGTTAGATTACCAGCTGACAGGCTCCTGGTTTTAATCTCCGTCAGACAGAGCTCAACCTGTGAGCTTCCTTGAACAAGACCCCCCCCCCCCCCCCCCCCCCCCCCCAGGCCCTCACCTGCTCTTTGATGACCTGCATTCTCAAATGACTGCCAGCCCCTTTGGATAAAGGCGCCCGCTATAGCAGGGCTCGGTAACAAGGCACCGACACACGGTTCGGCTTTCTCCAGCACGGCGGCGTGATCATGTGCGGAGGTTTTCAATGCATGACCACATGTCCTCCTGACTGCAAGAACTTAGAGTGTGTTGTCTGACAAATAACACAACAACGTGCTATACCCGCTTGGCGCATTGCAAAGTATATAGGATTCAAGACTGCTTGGTCTCCCGGGAGAGATCCAGAGAGAGAAAGGCATTCACCGCCGTCTCCCCCCCCCCCCCCCCTCCTTCGTCTTCCCCCCTTTCTTGGCTATTAGAGGGAAGTCGATATGCTTCAGCAGGTAATTACACCTGCGCCGGGGAAGGAAACCCGACGCACATTGCACACGCAGGTGCGCCTCCACCGGGCCGAGAGTAAAGACCGCTGGGACCCCGAGGGAGGCCGCGGCCGGAGGAGAGCAGAGGAGAAGACTGGAACAGATCGAAGATTCAATGGCTGGCATAAGGTCAACAGTATTTACTGATTTCCGCTCTCACGCACGCACGCACACACGCACGCACACACGCACCAGATTTGCCTCATAATTAGTTTGGCTGCATTCCAAATGGAATCAGATTTCACAATTGTACTTTGAACCATTCCGTGCTTCTTGACTCATACTAGAGAGACGTTTGCAAGCCCTGATTCTCTAGCGGTTTGTGTTCAGAGATTCTACATCGGCTGATGGACATTGTGAAATGAAATGTACTTTAAACAAACAGAGGCGAAAGGGTAAGCGTAATCAAAGCAGAGTCAATCAGTGTGTGTGTGTGTGTGTGTGTGTGTGTGTGTGTGTGTGTGTGTGTGTGTGTGTGTGTGTGTGTGTGTGTGGTGTGTGTGTGTGTGTGTGTGTGTGTGTGTGTGTGTGTGTGTGTGTGTGTGTGTGTGTGTGTGTGCGCGCGCGCGCGCCCCCAAACGCCCACAGAGACAACCCAAACCAGGTAGCCTAGCCCCATGCGTACCTCCTCTATCCCAGCACATGGGGAAAGGGCTACAACCGCTGGTGTCCATGGATACGCATCCCAGCCTGTCCGTCCTGTGTCTGTCCGTCTGTCCGAGGGCAGACACAGACCCGGAGGTCTCCCCGCCACCACGCATTATGACACGACCGCAGTCTACAGATGGTGTCATACAAAGTCACACACTCGCGGTATTCGCACGTGTCACGCATTCACCACTCGGCGTGTTGATGTCCGGCTGCCATACGTCGAGTGGTCTTCAGGGGGCGTCTTGAATGTGTGTTGCACCAGATACCAGACGCCACTGAGGTTATTTCCACCCTCGGAACGTTTCCGAGGACAGCCAAGGGTGCTCCATTGCTCACGGTCAGCAGAAGGGCTTAGAAAGGTAACCGTGGCGATTGGTTCCAACGCCATTGTTCTGTCCCGTTCCTCGGATACTGAAGAACAGCGCTCGGAGTGGACAGAGTGCTCAGAGGAACATTGTGCTCAGAGAGAACAGAGTGCTCAGAGGAACAAAGTGCTCTGATGCAGCAGAAAAAAGGACTCGGCAGCAACGAGGAGAAAGACCATCGGTCAGCTGGAAATGAATTAAGCCGATCTAGTTTCCCCCCCCCTGTAGTCCAAAAAAGTTTTTGAATACTTAAAAGAAAGCTGAACAAAGTTGAGGCGGGACAACAGCTCTCCAAAGGAGAGAACTTGCGCGTGCGTGTCCGTTACATCTTGCGATACCGGCGGCTAACATAACAAAACTCAGGAAGGGGAGCTCTTCATCCCTCTTACTCTCTTTCTCTCTCTCTCTCTCCCCCTCTCCCTCCCTATCATCGGACTGTCGCGCTCCCTCCCATGTCCCCCTTCATCTCTGTTCTGACGTCGATCTCTCGTGCCAAACACACACAGAGTGGATTAGAAGTTGGCTTTCGGTCGCTCCGGTGGGGAAGAAAAAAGAGAAAACTTGGTTGCGGTTATTGTTAGGCAGGTGGTCGTCATGGAAACGTCGGGTGGTCGTCGCCCCTGGAAGTTGTAATTGCGCGGTGGCTGGGAGGAACACGCGGATGGATTTGGTTGGGCTCCTGGTGTCCTGGCTCACAGCTACAGCCCGGTGTCAAAGATTAGAGATCCAGAGGGGTCGTGCCACATTCGGTTCAATGACAGAAAAAGAGAGCGAGAGGGAGAGAGAGCGAGAGCTTTCCTCCAGGGCAAAAAGTAAAAAGGAAAGCAGGAAAGTAATGAGGCCGCTAACAACAACTGTGAGAAAGAGGAGCAGAGAGAGACAAGTTTCCTCCCCTTGCAAAAGTAAAAGGGAAAGTCAAAGAGGAACGAGAGAGCAGTAGAAGAGAGGAAGGGAGCAAGCAATATTTTTTCTGTTTGGACAGCAGGGCAGGAGTACAGAATAGGGTGAGAGACAGAAAGGGTGAGAGCCAGAGAGAGAGAGAGAGAGAGAGGAGTGCGGGCAGCATGGTGAGAGGGGGCGGAGCTACAGTTCATTTATATGCAAATCCTTTCTATTCCGAGTGACCCCCCCCCCCTCTGAGGCCCCGCCCACCAGCGCTGTTGCTCTGGGATTTCTGGGCTGTCAGCTATCCTTAGATGCTAAGATATCGTTAGCCCTCACGGGGAGCATGTTAATTATTAGCATAACCGGGGAGGATTATCATGACGTGTCAGGTTATTAATATATAAATTCATTAGGTCAGCTATCGGGTTACCTTTTCAAATGTCAGTTTAATGAAAAGTGTGCGAGTGTGTGCGAGTGGGATTGTATACATACCTTCATGTGGCTTCTGTACAATAGTGTGCTAGAGTGCCAGTGTGTGAAAGTTTGTTGCTATAATCAGCCAGATGTCAGTTGTAAATCAAAAATACATTTATACAGAGCCAAACCATCTGACACACAAACACACACACACACAATTGACTTCCCCGTTATCTCACTGACCAGACATGCTCAGCAGACCTCAACATCAAGTGTGTTTTATCTGTGCATGTGTGCTTGTGCGTGGGTGTGTGTGTGTTCCATCTCAGGCATCGGCTATTAATATGAAGATTAGGCGGGAGTTGTGTGTGTGTGTGTGTGTGTGTGTGTGTGTGTGTGTGTGTGTGTGTGTGTGTGTGTGTGTGTGTGTGTGTGTGTGTGTGTGTGTCTCCCCCCATAGAAAACCTTTTGTCAGTGGGGCCGGATGTGAGTGTGAATGGGAAGAGCTCTTCTGGGAGGGAGCCAAGAGCAGCCCGTCCCCCACCCCGTCCCGTCCCCAACCCCCTTTCACCAGTCTCCCCCAGCACCCACACCCCCTTATCGACCCAATACCGCTTCCCAGTTTGCCTCCATGTGTCAAAACATCCAGAAATCAGGCCAGCGAGTGGGACAGTGGACTATAAAAGCCTACAAAGCCATACGGCGGACAGGAAACCACGGGGAACGCCAATTACTGTTCACACCCTGTCCACACAGTGAACACAATTAGCATCTGGGAGCTTATTGCGGAAGAACATAAACACATTTCACATGTTGTTGTTGCTTCACACAGTCTGTCTGTCGGGTGTGTGTGTGTGTGTGTGAAAGGGTTATCATATAATGACTTGCACCCTTACTTGCGCACCGTTCAGTCTGTCACGGTAATGAGATTCCCATAAAGATGATCACACACACACACACACACACACACACACACACACACACACACACACACACACACACACACACACACACACACACACACACACACACACACACACACACACACACACACACACACACACACACACACACACACACACGTTTGCTTAGATGTTCTTCCCTGTGAATCTATGAATATTTCACTGGAATTAAGTGATTAGCCCCCAGCTCTCAAGGATGACAACTAGATTAAAGAACACAGTGGCTTCACCATTCACACACACAACATCTTTTGTCTATGGTTTCACTATATTATGTGATTTATGTCTCCCCATAATCCTTTGCATGCACTTACCTCTTCAATTAAGAATAACAATTCATTTGAAGTCATTCAGCGGATGCTTCTTCAAAAATAAACCTCATTATTAGCTTTTTTGTATTTCCCAATCAGGTGGTAGGCACGAGTCTCTTGCCTACAGGTTTGACGTTGTACATTGGGATTTGATCGCAGAACCAGTGTCAAACCCCCAAACCACTGGACTAACCTGCCCATAGTTTCTTATGGGGATCCTATTTCTACTGAATGATTATGGATTCAGGAAATACATTTCTCACCTGTGTAGTAGACAATCCTTGAAATATCTGAAAGACAAAAAACAGAGATAGGCATCGTTAGATGACAGAGAGATATATTCATATATTTTGAACTTTAACATGTTCCCTGAATGATTTTTTTGAACTATAAATGCCCATCAAAGGATTGTTGTTGGTGATAAGCTGTGGCTATGTCCACCTGTACATTCATTTGACACTGCTTCTGTAACAGTCAATGTTTCTTATTTCTGCTTGTCCCTTACATATAAACTAATAAAGGGACACATACACAGTATGTCCTATCTGTACACCATGAGAAGTGACCCATGCCTACAGTATTCAACCTGGTGAAACAGCACCCCCTAAGCACAGGCGCCATTACTACCCCGGTACGGTTGTGACCTCACACACTCTGAAGCTCGAGGCCTTGATACATGAGCTCAGCTCACACATATGCATCATATACACAGCTCTTGCACACATATGTCAATAATGTCTGCTGAGGTTGGTTGGGAAAATTCCGGTAAAGACTCAACCTTCAATTAAAGATATCATTTGGAAAGTAATTTTATTTGGCGGTTTCAGAGTCTCTAGACCCAGGTACTGTCCACACACACACACACACACACACACACACACACACACACACACACACACACACACACACACACACACACACACACACACACACACACACACACACACACACACACACACACACACACACACACACACGTGTCCACATCCGCTGTGCTGCAGATTAGGACGATGAGCGGATGTATTCCCCCGTCTCCAACAGGAAGCCTGGAAGAACCTTTTAGAAACTGTAGACCCTGAAAGACCCCCAACCAGTATACATCCATACATCCCTTTCCTCTGATAACAGCACAAACTAAAGAAAGAGGCTGGGTGGTTAAGTGCGTGGGTTCACACACACACACACACACACACACACACACACACACACACACACACACACACACACACACACACACACACACACACACACACACTAGGGGTCAAGCGGATAATGCTCTTGCAAAAACCGACCCTATGCACCGAAAGAGACACACACACACACACACACACACACACACACACACACACACACACACAAAAACCAACCAACTCTCATGGGGTTTGACAGCAGTAGATGTTGTCAACACTGATAGTGATGTCATTGCCCCTGAAAGGCCTACACGACGACCACACAAACAGGAAACGCCAGGGAGGTGACTCACACTATACGTCCCCCATGTTGGGGTATTGACAGTCCTGGTGGTAATGTGACACAAGGGACACACCCAACACGCCTAATTGTGTTTTTGTCAATGGTTGGATCCCATTACCGAATCCAACTCCTATCAGCATATTGCTAACCTTCGTATTAAAAAAAGGTCATTCATGCAATATTTTTGATTTATAGGGAGCTCCGGTGTCAATGAATAAAGTGTGTGTGTCCCGAATCCCCCATCCCTCCCTACTCACTTCCTACTACTCTCTCGAGCCCCGCCCACCCTCACAAAATTGTGGCTCGTGTTTTGAGATTCAACACGAGAATTTACATGAGATTTAAAGTGGGAAAGTGGTAGTAGGGCCTACTAAGCAACATGAAGGCCAATCCTTAATGTGGGGTGATGCGGAGTGAAATTATTTCAGGCATTTCTTATGCAAATGAAAAAGGTACAAACCATCAGAATCAGACTAAATATTGAGAAAATAAACCCACCCTATAGGGGCCTTTAGGCATTTTTGGGTAGCCTCATGATTTTTTTATTAGGATTATCATAATGGTGCATTTTAAATGCGGCGCTGGAATCACCGACACAAACTGATAATCCCCGACAAACACGCGCGATCGGGTTCGCTCGCGACCAGAATAAGCTGATCATCAGATTTTGTCTCTTTACACGGATCGCCCTTCAGCTTTGCAGGCCTACGATAAACGGCGAGGACAACACACGCATGCACGCACGCACGCACGCACGCACGCACGCACGCACGCACGCACGCACGCACGCACACGCACACGCACAGTCAGAGAGCTGTTGAGAAACTAGTCTGACAAGAGTCCTAGGGAAACGTCTTGCCTTATGAAACAGCTCCTACCCTGAGGCTATGGTTAGCCTTGTGCAGACGCACTCCCACTTCGCAGGAAAAGGCTAGAGCTGCACATCTCCGGCTTCAACTCAGCGAGCACTGTTCTGGAATCCTTTTCATCTCTCTCATGACCGTCAATCAATTTCTGTGTTTTTTCATATTTGTATTTTTTTGTTAGGCTGCACTAAAGTGAATTACAATCCAGACTCACTGACGCTGCAATAAAGTCTTGACTCTTGTATCTTGAATCTTGAAAACACGCATCTTTTTATACTCCTACGGCTTGAACAGCACATGATTAATCACTCCACTCCCCAATTTATCATTTTAATTATTTAAAGTTGACTTCTATTAAATATATTTTTATTCTGTTGTCGGAATACACAAAAACATAAATTCCTGCGCAGCATTACGCTGCATTGGACATAGAGAAGATCTTGTGCCTGTAACGTTTTGGCCGGTCTTCTCCGTGTTGACGGAGGTACCTCCAACCAACCAATCGAGTTACCAGACCGGCCTTGAATGGAGAAGGTGCTGCTAAGTGGACCAGAGTGGACCATGTTAACCTGCTCATGTGTCGCCCCGTGGTGACCGAGCCGGGGCTGAGAGGGTGTGTAATGACATTTACACGGGGCCGCTGGGGTACAGACTACAGAACCGCCATCTGCCCTGCGTGTATAACTCTTGGTCTATCTGCCCTGTCTACCCATCTGTGGCGCGCTTCCTTTCTCTTCTCTTTTAAAAAGGGAAATCACTGCATGTCAGGTTACAGGGGTGCCTCCCGTTGATGGGGTACAGAGAACTATGGATTGCGAGAGCGGGGTTTCGGGGTGGGCGCACGCACGCACGCACACACACACACACACACACACACACACACACACACACACACACACACACACACACACACACACACACACACACACACACACACACACACACACACACACACACACACACACACACACACACACACACACACACGTTGGCATAGGGGCCCCAGAACATCTGCTCCTTAGTATTTTTCTAAAAGTCCCAGTATAAGAAGAAGAAAATATCAGGTTAGCAGCATGATGGATGAGAGGAGGAGAGAAGAAAGAGAGGGGGACGAGGAGACATGAAATTGGATGAGGAGGAAGAGGAAGGAAGAACGGAGAGGAGAGATGCGAGGAGAGGGGGATGAAGAGGAGAGGAGTAGAGTGAGGGGTGGAGAGGAGAGATTATGTGGTGCTGCAGAATGTCAGCTTTTATGGCTCACTGGTCTATGGCTAATTTGTACCCTTCTGGCTGAGTTGGAACACGCTTGTGAAGTAAGTGTGCGTGCGTGTGCGTGTCCTCACCCCCTTTTCAAAAGGAAATTAGATGCACAGTACACTCCAACAATTTTCATAAGATCTCACACACACACACACACACACACACACACACACACACACACACACACACACACACACACACACACACACGCACACACACACACACGGTCAATAAAACAGATGAATGACCACACAATCAGCCATCTGCATGAAAAAAAATGACACACACACACACAAACACCTACACACACACACTGTTGATCAGCTGGCATGTCAATGGCTGCCATGGCTTATCACGACAGCAAGTGTAAAGCAATTCAGACTGAAGCACTAGCAAAAGAAGAAAAAAGAACTGCAGAGCGGAAGATATTGCATGCAGATGTCCAGCCCCATAGGGGTAACTATAAACAGAACCACGTCGGGTGACCGTCTGAGACCTTCAGGCCCAATCGTATAGCCCACAAGCTTCAAGAGGACCGCGTTTGAACTGGCTATGACCACAAACATGGACCATAAACATAACAGGAGGCAGATAGATCCAAGGAGAGGGGGAAAAACGCAGGAGATTGTGCGCCTGTTTTAGGGGAATTTAGGGAGCTTTGAGTGAAGTCTTGTGTTTCAGAGCACTGCCTTTAATCATGGACCAGCATGGAGTGGATATAATACTTGAATATACACGTTGTATCCCAGAATAATCCACCGCAGCACTACAGGGAACGATGCCCGTCCATGTTGTTTCCAGGTTTCGGTGCACGTATTTGAGCACCTATTCAACCTCAACCCACACGTTGTCTTTATCTCCTTCTGACACACACCGATTCCTCCCACACCCGCATTAAAACCCCCCCCGCGCACGCGCACGCACACACACACACACACACACACACACACACACACACACACACACACACACACACACACACACACACACACACACACACTTCAAGGTACCACCTACACAAACATGCACACAAAGACTTAGTCGTAACATGTCCTAAAATATACTGTAGGGTAGCAATGGATCACACGCTGGCCTGGAGGATAAGGGCTATCGATAGAATTAGGATGACACCCTTCATACGCTCTCAATTAACTGGACCAATCAGAACAGAGTAGGATTGGTGATGATGGAACGACTGAAGGATGATTGCAAGTTGTTTTTCCGAGTACCCATGACGGTAAACAACATAAAGTCAATATAGACTTCAACTAAGAAGAGAAAAGTGAAGAAAGGGAAGAGACCAGAGAAAAGAGAATGTAGAATCATAAGTGTCTGGCGACGTAACAAGGACTCAACAGTTCTAACTTTAGGACATTCAACAGTCCTAATGCTCCGTCGACGAGCAGCACAAACACCAGAGTCGACGCAAACACATGTATCATATCACAACAACAGCGCCCCTGTCCCGGCACTGTGATACCGATACTACACACACACCTCAACAACACAAACGTGGAAGAAAAGACGCGCTTGAACCACAAGAAAAGAACTCTCAAAGTCAATGCGTCTACGTTGTACGTTTTGATTTTGATTGCATATTGAATAAACTGGTATACATATATATATTCCAAAAAAAGACTTACCATGGTAAAGTCCCTCCATTAAAGCAACTCTTTACCGGGGAGATGTTGAGGGAAGAGAGGGAACAGGGGATTGGAGCGGGGGTGAAGGAGGGCAGGGCGGTCTGAAGCTCCTGTGGTCCCAGGACCAGCCAAAGCTCCTCCACGCTGGTCTGAACTGGGCTGTGTTGCGCTGCGCTCTGCTTGTTGGCTTACACAATAATGATTGCCGACAGCCTCAGCTTAGGGCTGATCTCCTCCCACATCACTCCTACTACTACTACTACTACTACTACTACTACTGCCGCTACTACTACTACACACACACATGCTGAAAGAGAGGGACAGAGAGAGACCAAGGAGGTAGTCCCGTCTGAGGGAGAGTGGTAGAGTCCCCCTCTACCACTGCTACAGAGAGACCCTATGACAGACACAGAGAGAGAGAGAGAGAGAGAGAGAGAGAGAGAGAGAGAGAGAGAGAGAGAGAGAGAGAGAGAGAGAGAGGAATGAGAGAGAGGAGAGAGAAGAGATGAGAGAGAGAGAGAGAGGGGGTAGGGTGACATAATGAGTGAGGGGGAGGGGGGGGGGGTGTCATGGTGTCCCAGGAGAGGAAAGGGGGGGGGGGAGAAGGAGCCAGATGCAGGCAGACAGACAGAGAGGGAGAGGAGGAGAGTGAGAGGGAGCTCTTCTGGTATATTAATTGTTCCTACGTGTGTAGGTGTGTGTGTGTGTGTGTGTTTTCCACATGGCTTTTGAGATAATGTTCAGAATAGAACTGCAAAGCCTAGCGCTTGTCTTATGAGTAATAGTCCTTAAAAGCACCCTTCAAAACCATTCCACACTGCCATCTTTACATGCAGAGGTTCCCATATGGAACTGATTTATACTGATGTATAGCTCAAATATGTATTTACATTTTCATCAGTTCATTCATCAGATACATAACTAGGTGTCATGCTGTCGTCTAGTAACAACACAGTAATGCCCATAAATACATGAAAAAGCATAAGCAGTAGACTCAACCATCTTCTATTGTGAGGGCAGTCTCCACTCGACGCTTAAAATGTGTGTATGAGGATGCATAGTAGGAGTATAGCCCGTGTGTGCTTGTTAACTCCTTCTGTCCAAAGTGGTCACCAAACGAGGAAAGGTCTACAAAGATAGTCAAGAAAGGTCCAGTAAGATGGTCCTGAACTGACTCAATATGGATTATATACCACTACACTCTTCGTCAGGAACATGGTCACCATATTTGTGAGAGCGCGGGCAAGTATTTCAGACCTCTTCCAGATGTGTTAACTGTGGTTAAACTGCGGGAAATAATATTCCTTAGAAAGTTCCCGAACATGTAGGAGTGTTACTCGATTGAAGCGATGGATGGCTGGACTTAACCGACTTTCCACGGACCACACACACACACACACACACACACACACACACACACACACACACAGGCTGAATTGTGTGTGTGCATGCGTGTGTTCGTGTGTATCTGCTTGTCCGTGTCTGTGCGTGGGCCAAGAAGTAAAGGAGATTAATAGGGCACTGGATTACTGGGCCAAAACATCAAGCTGCCTCTTCCTCGCCCTCTCTCCCCCTCTGTCCCCCTCTCTCCTAATGTTCCTTCTGTCGCTGTCTCTCCAATTTGATCACACTTGATTCCGGTTTTTCCAGTTTGTTAACAGCGCCATCTAGTGATAGAGCTGTAAATGCTGATTCGTTTTATATCTCTCTGTGTGTGTGTGTGTGTGTGTGTGTGTGTGTGTGTGTGTGTGTGTGTGTGTGTGTTGTGTGTGTGTGTGTGTGTGTGTGTGTGTGTGTGTGTGTGTGTGTGTGTGTGTGTGTGTGTGTGTGTGTGTCCTAACCACACACACACACTCAGACATTGTTGCCATCGATTTCTCAATTAAGCCTTTATCACTGCAATGACCCTGGTCATGACTAATTATAAACCCATAAACACACGGGTACAGACAAGCACACAAACGCAGTCTGTCGGCTGACACACACACACACACACAGCAGCAGCACTACAATAGCTACCTTTCAGTTGAGCACAGACAATAAGTGTGCAGAAGTCTGTCTGTCCGAGTGTGTGAGTGGGCGAGCAGCATGATGTCATGCTTGTGGTTTATGTGCAGGTGTTCCCCTTCCCTCTCTCTCTCTCTCTCACTCTCTTTACAACCCATTCTCTCCCTTTGTCTCTCACCCCAACATATACCATGGTAATCTGATCTCACGCCCAGGCAGCCTGTCTCTGTTAAGGCACTGGAGACGTGCTACACACTCGTCCAGATGTTGCTTCAGCCCCTGCTGAGAACTAAGCAGGCACTTTCTGATTTATTAAAGACAAAGGATCGGGAGGTGATAAAATACATATATAGTTACATGTGAGTAACACTTATATCTGTCAAGTTCAAAGAAAACCCAACAAAATAAAATAAATCTTCCAGAAACATCAGCAGTATCTTAGTTGAAGGTCTGTCTAATAGTAAATTTGCCAGTAGTTCATTTGCATCAATTATGTTCTCTTCTGTTCGGCCCTGTTCATTGTAGGACTTGTAGAACCTGAACCCCAACAATAAACCAATATGTAAAAATAATAATAATAATTGTAACCGTATCGGCAATCCAAAATGATATTGTGCAGTTCCTAACTCCATTAAAGGCTGCTTGCAGTGAGCAACTTACAATTGGCAGCAAGCATAAAAAGTTAGCATTTAGCAGTTAGCAGTTAGCAGTGAGCAACTAGCATTGAGCAGCCAGCTGCTTACGGTACCTTCCCTCCGCAAAGCCCCTCAACAGGAGCCTGTCTGGCCGCCTGGGGGCTCTATCGACCATGTGACCTGTCCAGGGACACTCATTATAACACAGAGGAGGTCATAAGTCATAGGTTAACAGGCATGTGCCATTATTCCTATTTTGTTGTTATCATCATAGGCCTAAAAAAAAGAAAAGAAGCTTGGTTCCTGTTGGTCGTCAGTTGAGGTCATGGGTAGGTAGGTATTCATTTTATTTTTTTATTTTGTTTTTTTTCAGCGGCAGCGAATGATAGGTAGGTTGTTTTCATTTAAAAACGAGAGAATGCACTCATCTTTGTACAGAATGAGGAGGTAGGTGCTGTACAAAAATGTAATTATAGTTTGCATCAAAACATTTATTTATTTATTTATTTATTTTTCCCCCCCCCAAGCTCATAAAATAATTTGGGTCCCACATAAATTGACAGGGTCGGTCGGAAACCAGAACCAAACAAAAACAATTTTTAGGCCCAAACATCATCTCGCAAAGTGAAGCTTTCTTGCACTTTGGGGAAATACTGAAGTCCCTATAGAGCCGAACAGTGTTTTTCTAGTCAAAGTAGTAAATATGTGTTTAAAAAATGCGGAATGCACTCACAACAGCGCTGATTGCATTCAAGGCTTTGATAATCCTCGAACAGAAGCATTTCCTCGTTTTAATTGATCTTGCGGTAACTCAAACAAGGTGCATTTTTATAAATAGAGCTCATTGTTATTCTCTTCTTTTTTATTTTCTGCTTCGGCTCCGACTCCCAGAGGTGAAGAAGATGAAGTGACGTCAGGGACACCTCAGGGACCAAAGGGACATGCTGGCATCCACCAGGCGCCTGGTAATGGATGGGAATACTTCTACGCTCTACATGTGGGGCAGTGCGATGTTCTCTCTGCCCGCCATCGCACAGATTCTATAGTCCCAGCCTGCTTCCCAATAAATAGCGTGTTGTTTAGTCCCTTCAGTTGTTTCTGTATGTTCTGTATCTTTTCCATGATCAGTCTGTTTCTATACTTATTCCACTAAGTTCTGACCCTGTTTCTTCAGTGTCGTTCTATCCCTTTGCATTTCTCTTTCCCCCCCCTTCTTGTTTTCCCTCCTTTCCATGGATCTCCCCCTCTCTCCTCCTGTATCTCTCAGTCTCTCTCTGTGTGGTATGTCTGTCAGCTCAACAATTGACTCATTCTCTCTCTCTCCTTCCCATTCTTCGCCTCTCTCTTCCACTTACTCTCTCCGTCTCTGACTCACTGCAGCGCAATTACCACGAGGTCTTCTCGATCGCTACATTGTCCGGGGCGAGAGGGAGAGGTCATGGTATTTACACCGTCTTATTGGCTCCATGGAACAACTACCGTACATTTGCCATTGCCGTTTTCTTGCCGGCATTCTGTCTCTCTATCCCTCAATAGCTCAGGGTCTCTCTCCCACACAAGTGTAAGCGCACGCGCACACGCACACGCACACACACACACACAGTGTGATTTCTGCATCCATCAACCATAAGATATTTACAGTATCTTAGCTCTATTGTGATCGATGGTGCAGCAACATTTGTCAATAAATACTGTTGCCCTTTTCCACTGGCACTCCGTCTCTAGTTGACTCGCTCTCTCTCACACACACACACACACATGCATACACACACAAGCGATACACATTTTGATTTCAACATCCATTCATCACCAAAGGACACCGTGCTCTAGGGGCCGAGCACAATTGAGTAATGAGGATGGACGTGTGTGGGTGTGTATTGTCACACAGCATGCATCAATGTCTTCGCACCGTGCATGGGTGCTTCTATACGTTTCATATTTTTACCTACCTTTCGTGCGTGTGTGTGTGTGTTAGGCCTGCATGATAAATTGTTATAAAATTCGCCCCTGTGTGGATTTAAGTTTGAAATTATTTCCGATTTTTTCTTTTTTGACATGGTTCATGTGTGCAAAAAAAATTACATTTCGTGAGAAAATAATCATGGCAGAGAATCGTGATATCAATTCTCAGCTTAAAAAATCGTGATTCAAATTTTTCCCTGAATCGTGCAGGCCTAGAGAGAGAGAGAGAGTGAGTGAGTGAGTGAGTGAGTGAGTGAGTGAGTGAGTGAGTGAGTGAGTGAGTGAGTGAGTGAGTGAGTGAGTGAGTGAGTGAGTGAGTGAGTGAGTGAGTGAGTGTGTGTTAGCAGAGGTACAGGCCCTAAAAGAGAGAGAAGTCATTAACTATGATGTCATTTCCTGCTATTGTAGCAGATTGCAGTTGCTACACACGAGTGGGCACCAATGGCGGTACAGAAATCGTGGTTCACTTTACAACACCGCTCTACACACTTTACAAGGGATTAAAATCCCTCAGCCAGAAAAACGCCATAAACTCTGAACATGAATCCATGCTGCTTGGATGCATAGCAATGATATTGAAAAGACATTTGACAGCCATATTTACCTGATTGTCCCTAGAGGAAAATACCAGGAGTTAATTCTGCTGCAGACTGCAGGAGACACATCTAAATATACGATCCAATCAGGTTGACTCATGAAATCCATTCAATTAAATAATGGGTGTCATTTAACAGCCTGAATTATAACGTCAGAACCTTGGCTCACTTCAACTGCAATTCATCCTTCATTCACTATTAGCTAATCACCTATAAACTAAAGTGGCAGTCTATGGCGGAAAAATAACTGTATGCTGCTCCAAACACAAGTTAGTCATGAGCGAGTCTGTCGCAGTAGCTCCGGTCAGACCTCCTTTGGTGGAACAACCACTGCTGGGTGAAGAAAAACACGTCACTTACTGCACCGCTTGTCAGCTAAATGCATGGCGGCAATGTTACCAAGTTCCCAACATGTCCATTATATCACCTCACTGTCATAGATAGTGACTTAACCGGACATTATTTATATAAAAATCTCATTATCTACTCACCACTTCAAGGAGATCTCATTAAGGATAGATCTATGCGATGCCCAGCATGGGCTGTATCTTATGTTTGTCTTTATCTATAAACAGAACAGACATAAGACGCTTCTTCTAGAAGCTACAAGCCAAATCAAGAAAAGGCAGCTTCGTGTATCATTGGTGCTACCCTGTATCCTTATAGCCATGTGCAAGCAATCAAGCCTGTATGCCCCTGTGTGACGCACCTTCCCAATGGAAAAGTACACTGCCTCAACACACAGAAGGAGAACCACGGTGCATCCACCAAGGTCATTTTATTCAGCAGCAGCCATCCTTTGCATGAAAGGCCGCTTTTATTTTGAAAAGAGCTCTGGCCCTGAGAGCATGCCATTTGGCAGACACTTTTATTCAATAGTGAATCTAGATGCGGGTCATTGAGGAGCACGAAGAGTGTTATAAATCTTAATCAATGATGTGGCAAGTCGGAAGGTGGTGGAAATTGTGGGAAACTACCTTGTTACTTCCTGCTTCACCCACTACCCCGACACAATCCTGCCCCCCCCCTCCTCAAAGAGAGTTCAAGTTTGAGAATAATCTCATAGTAGGGTTTTTTTTCTTCAAATCACCACCAGACCAATGACAGGTGTCCAATGTTCCACTATCCGGTGCTATTGTTCTCTGTTAAAAAAGGCCCAAAACAAAAGTTCACACCCACGCATGTACGCGCACAGACAGACACACACACAGGAACTCCCAACCTTAGAGCTCAACCAGGTGTAAGACATTTCCAACCGACCAAAGCACACAAACCGTTTTGGGTAAACACAGTTTTCCCTGCTCTCTCTCACACACACACACACACACACACAGACACACACAGAAGTACTGAAAGGAAGAAGGCGTTTTCCCTTCATCTCCTGGGGGACCCAGCGTGTTGTAGGATGTACAGTTAGTGCTGTGTGTGTGTGTGTGTGTGTGTGTGTGTGTGTGTGTGTGTGTGTGTGTGTGTGTGTGTGTGTGTGTGTGTGTGTGTGTGTGTGTGTGTGTGTGGACAGGAAGGACCATTCCTTCAGCTGCTTCTGGATCGCTTGCATTCAGGAAGTACACACACACACACACAGCGGAAAACACATACAGAGAGTCAACTGTGTAAGACTGGAAGGATGCGTGAATAAAAATGAAAAAAGCATCCAATTTAAGTAACTTCAAAACCTCACATGCACATGCATTCAGAAAGCAGTCGTATCATCGGAATAATAGTAATTAAACGTAAGGATTCATATTATTACAATAATAACAACATATAACCATAATTTGGCTTTGGTTGAATAGTAACGTTTGCCAACATTAAATCACCATTTATGCCGCCAAATGGATTCCCTATGTCGTTAAGTCATCCACAGACATGGAGGCATGGATGGGAGTCCTGAGGCTTGTGTGGTTTGGAATGTCCATTAGGTTAACCCGGAGGAAGATTAAAAACAAAAACATTGTCTCTGGGAAGAAGAAGCTGATTTTTTTTCTGGCAACAACAAACAAACTTATTTTGGTATAGTATGAAAGTATGAGTTACCCTTAACCGACCAAAATACAAGTCCTAGTATCTGTCACTCTGTACCAATGTGTGTGAGTGTGAGTGTGTGTGAGTGTGAGTGTGAGTGTGAGAGTGTGTGTGTGTGTGTGTGTGTGTGTGTGTGTGTGTGTGTGTGTGTGTGTGTGTGTGTGTGTGTGTGTGTGTGTGTGTGTGTGTGTGTGTGTGTGTGTGTGTGTGTGTGTGTGTGTGTGTGTGTGTGTGTGTGTGTGTGTGTGTGTGTGTCTGATTGCTAAAATCAGTAGTTGGGGCGGCTGTACGAGTCAGGCTGCAATCTGCTGCTTTAACTTACAGACAAGGATGAAAGTTATGTTTCCGTAGTCTGGCTAGGTTTAACTGACAGAAAAGGACGAGGTCAGTTTCCCTAGTCTGGCTGGGTTTAACTGACAGAGTGTGACTTGCTCTAGTCCATTTCCCTTGTCTGGGTTTAACTGACGGAGCATGACGAGGTATGTTTCCCAAGTCTGGCTGGGTTTCCCCTGCTCCAAGTGACTCTCTCTACCATTCTGTTCTCCAGTACTGTACTTCACTGACTCCATTGATCCACTTAACTAGAACACAGCATACCAAATAGGGGTGGGACTCTTCCTCTATTCTCAAGATTGATTCGATTCAGATCGATTCACTTTCTCAGAACCGATTCCCACTATAGAAGACAGGGGTGCAAAATTTGCAAATCGAATCAAAATCATAGAAGATAAGAATTGAGATTCCCCCACCACTCGTAAAATTAGTATCAAAACACTTATGGGCCATTGGCATCTAGGAAACAAAGATAATACAGTATGCTTTGATTAAGGTTCCTCTAATCTACCCAACACTGCACTAAACTGGAACACACACCATTACAAAGATGGCAATATAATAAAAAAGTGTGAGAAATAAATCTATATAAAGTTATTCTTGGTTGAAGATACTACTTTTCAGTGGAACACAGCATTAAAAAGAAGGCAGAATGAAAGAGCGAGGGACAAAGAGATGGGAATAAAGATGTTGGTTAGGAGTCACAGGAAGTACTCATACTTTTGGAGAGGACATTACATCAAAGCTGCCCTCGGCAGACTTGAGCTAGACGAGACACACGGCTGAATACAAGAACAGGAGGTGGTGGTGGGACAGGGGGCGGTGGTGGTTGGGGTGGGGTATTAGTCAGACGCTACTCCTGTTAGATCTCCGAGTGTACTGAAGTGTTGCTATAAATAAAAACAGTCTGAACTGCAGTGCTCGTGCGCGCTCTCTCTCTCACACACACACACACACACACACACACACACACACACACACACACACACACACACACACACACACACACACACACACACACACACACACACACACACACACACACTTAAAACGGCCACGCCTGTAGGCCAGAGGAAGAGGAAAAGCGAGGGAGAGACTACAGAAAAATGGATTGAGCTTCCGTACATGATACAGCACTACGTGAAATGATATAGCTGGGGTAGGTGAGCGGGTCCCATGCATCTCCGTTTACATTCTTGTACGGCTGAAGCAGTGCCAGCGGCAGTATCAACTGTCAAATAATTAATTTAAAGAGACACAGGCTGTCACATTTTCATTTGACTTCAAAATTGAACAATCCCTGATTTTGCCATTTGTGTCATGACTTAAACCCTTTTAGAGTGTGAAGTTATTTGATGAATGTATTTGTTCTTCAGGCTTGAAACGTTGCATTGAGCTTATGGCTTAGTTATTCGTCCCAGATGTCTTATTCTGCCCATGTATTCCTAATAATACTTAAACACATTAGCTTTCGTTGGTGTCCCAAATGTCATATTTAATGAGGATAAAAGCTTCAAAAATATATTGAAAGAGTGCAAAATATATTTCATTATTTCAGATTTTTTTTTTATCACTTTTAATGGCTTGGCAGGTTAAGATGCAGTATGATCATTTTTATAAATAGGGTTAATAACATCTCCATCTTGATCTTCAACTAGCAGAACCACTTTAAACGGTGAGAGTTAAGTTAGTTTATGAATCAGTGAGTGAGTGCTATTAATGTGTGCACTGCACAGTAACGTTACACTTTATTTGAACTTAGGGACTAACGTTAAACAGATTTGGGTCGGCATAGGAGAACGGCGGTTAAAATCAAACCAGGACTGCTGGTTGAAAGATCAGAGAGTTTTGGGTCATTCTGTATCCCTAATAAATCCACAGTTTGAACCCCACCTTTCCATTGAACTTCAATGGGAGTGAATCCCTTCCCTGAAGCTATGGGGGTTGTCAGAATCGGTCGTTCAGAGCAAAAGCTGAGAAAATCGAAACCATAACCACAGGACCCGACATAAACCAGCTGAAAAGTTATCGTCAAAACAAAAACAGGAAAACACAGTAAGTAGGCCTAATTCGATTTATAAGAAAAAACCTGAGGGCAGGAATGTATACTAATACGATTGTATAATCACAGTATTCAACATTCACCCACGTTCACTTGATGAATGCATAACTATATTCTAGACATGCGAGTCTTGTGGCGATGAATGAGAGACTCTGTCTGGTCGTGTCATGTCATGTTTTACTTTTTTAATGTCTCCCAAGTGAAGTAAGACGTGCTGGTTAACCGTGGTGCGTTATAGTTTCCAGAGAAGATGAGTGAAACAAGGCGAGCAGGCAGTATGTGGAGAGGAAGCGACCAGGCTAACGTGAGGGGCATTGCATCCCACTGCTTTGTTGGTTCACTTTAACCTCTGAAAAAACACATTAAATCAAGAAATACAACTTACATTGGAGACTCCCGGGGACGTGCCGCTAGTTTTTCACCACTTTACCGGCGAAGTATCCAATGAAGAGTTGGCGAATACTCCGTTATTTCAGTTGTAGAAAAGGGGTAAGAGTGTGAACCTCCTCTCACACACTCTCGCTGTTTCTCTCGCCAGTGGCTTATTCCTGCTTCCCACATCCACGATTCCAACATGGCTGCTGCTAGGATTGAACGCGCGCCCACACACACACACACACACACACGCACACACACACACACACACACACACACACACACACACACACACACACACACACACACACACACACCACACACACACACACACACACACACACACACACACACACACACACACACACACACACACACACACACACACACACACACACACACACACACACACACACGGACACCCAAACACGCACACACACATTGGCTAATTTAAAACAAAATTAATTTCTAGTCTATATGCTTTAACACAGTGTAACGGCTTTGGACCTAACTCTATCAAAAGGATGGATATATTAATTTAAACAAATGTATACAGAAACGTACACACTTAATAGGCCTACTTGAATTAAGTATGTAATAATAATAATAATAGATTGCGTTCATAAAGCAGTTTTCTAGATACCAAAAGTGCTATACGTAGTTATTGTGTGTGTGTGTGTGTGTGTGTGTGTGGGGGGGGGGGGGGGGGTGTATGAATGACACCTCATCCACACTACCATAGATCATGGCATCTGCTAAACCTCTACTGCAAATGTAAATGTAATTTACATCTGCGGCACCGTCCGGAAGCAGCACGGGTCAACGAGGACATCTGGCGGTCAATAGCAGAACTGCATCGTTTCTTGGGTCACCTTTCCACCATGCAATGTATACCGGTACACCTGATTCTCGCATGTTAAGTGCTAGCGACAGTGCTTAAGCCTACCAGGAATGACCTGATAAAGAGGAGTTTGCCACTTGTTTGTGGCAGCTAGGCATACTCTAATTGTAGCATGACCTAACTCTTGATTCATATTGATATACATGTGACCCGGATTCTGACCGGGATTGCTGCGGCCACGGAGCAGAGCACTATTTACTATACGATCACGGCTCTGCACCTCTGCGGCACTTTGCTGGCACTGATCTCCATTTTAGTGATGGAGGAGGAATAATATACTTCCAGAGTGAGGAGAACAGGAAGAAACCATTCCAACGCAAATGAATTGATATGCATATCATATATGCATATGAGTATTTCATATGTGCATTGTGCATATATGATATATGCACAATGCACATATGAAATACTCAAGAGTGTGTCAAAAATGTTAAAGAATAAATAAATTATAAAAAGTTATGTCATTTGTTACATATACAAATCATCTTTCTCTTTATCCTTCAATCCTTCTATCCATCCCTCCCTCAATCCACCCATCCCTAAATCCATCCATCCATCCCTCAATCCATTGTCATTGCAAGCAAGCGATTGTTTCAGTAATGAGGTTCAGAGGAATAGATTGTTTTTTACGTCGACTGCGTTGATCGGTGGTGTTCCTAGAGTCTAGTTTATTTCACTGTTGATATCCAATAATATATCATATCATTGTAGCAGAACAGGCAAATCAGATATGAAAAGCACCCCATGGGATATTTTATTTTGGTTTACTGAGCTCAAAAGCATTTAAGATGATTTGTGTCAATGGGTCTGCAGATGAGATAAGCAGAGGATTGGAGCTATGTTTGTTACTGCTTAGTTATGTTGACAATATTATTTAATTTGTATGTATTAGGCCTACAGCTACCCAAGACTACACTTTTGGTTTTACATTCATTTATACTTTGTTGTACCGGTATTTTATTTTGTTGCCTGGCTGCGTGGGAATTTACTCTACTGTTTACCTACTGATTACATAAAACGGTAGATGGCGCCAATTTCCACAATCTTAGAAGCGCAAAGTTACGAGCTTTACTTTGAAAAAACTCTGGAAGATGTATGACACGGTACGCGCATGCGGATTTCGCTGTGTGTGCGCGTGTGCGTGTGCGTGTGTACGTTAAACCCATGCCTGCCAAGTGCAGTCTTTCCGTGGCCGCGTATTTCATGGATCTTATTGAAGACTCTACAGACCTTGATTTTCTTTTTGCCAGTATAATGGGACTCTTGGATTGGATGAGATGATCAAGGATTTAAGGTTAGTGTCCTGTTGTCATATCCTACCGTGTTTAACTTCAGAAAGTAAAGTACTGTCTCCAACTTTCAATACTAAGCCTCACCACAGGCTACCTTGATTTGAAAGTTACCCTTTCCCATAATATGTCAGATGAGACCTAACCAAAATTACCTGAAAACAAACTAAACAAAAATACAGTTGCACGA
The DNA here is from genome assembly GCA_900291075.1 of Melanogrammus aeglefinus. NCBI lineage: Eukaryota > Metazoa > Chordata > Actinopteri > Gadiformes > Gadidae > Melanogrammus > Melanogrammus aeglefinus. The sequence continues at coordinate 236,240 of OLKM01000422.1, forward strand.
AAAAGTATGTGAACCCTTTGGGTTTACTTGGATTTCTGCATAAAATGTGTTTTAATCTTCATCCAAGTCAAAACAATAGACAAACAGTCTGCTTAAACTAATACTGCACAGAAAATTATGTTTTAATTTTATTGAACACAACATGTAAATATTCACAGTGCAGGGTGGAAAAAGTATGTGAACCTTTGGATTTAATAACTGGTTGTCCCTCCTTTGGCAGCAATAACCTCAACCAAACGTTTCCTGTAGCTGCAGATCAGACCTGCACAACGGTCAGGAGGAATTTTGGACCATTCCTCTTTACAAAACTGTTTCAGTTCAGCAATATTCTTGGGATGTCTGGTGTGAATTGCTCTCTTGAGGTCATGCCACAGCATCTCAATCGGGTTGAGGTCAGGACTCTGACTGGGCCACTCCAGAAGGCGGATTTTCTTCTGTTTAAGCCATTCTGTTGTTGATTTACTTTTATGCTTTGGGTCGTTGTCCTGTTGCATCACCCATCCTCTGTTTAGCTTCAGTTGGCGTACAGATGGTCTTACGTTTCCCTGCAAAAGGTTTGGGAATTCATTTTTCCATCGATGACAGCAATCCGTCAAGGCCCTGAGGCAGCAAAGCAGCCCCAAACCATGATGCCCCCTCCACCATATTTCACAGTTGGGATGAGGTTTTGATGTTGGTGTGCCTTTTTTTCCTCCACGCATTGCGTTCCTTCCAAACAACTCAATTTTGGATTCATCTGTCCACAGAATATTTTGCCAGTAGTCCTGTGGAACATCCAGGTGCTCTTTTGCAAACTTCAAACGTGCAGCAACATTTTTCTTTGACAGCAGTGGCTTCCTCCGTGGTGTCCTCCCATGAACTCCATTCTTGTTTAATGTTTTCCTTATTGTAGATTTGTCAACAAAAATGTTAGCATGTGCCAGAGATCTTTGGAAGTCTTTAGCTGACACTCTAGGATTTTTTTCACCTCATTGAGCATCCTGTGCTGTGCTCTTGCGGTCATCTTCACAGGACGACCACGCCTAGGCAGAGTAGCAACAGTGCTGAACTTTCTCCATTTGTAGACAATCTGTCTTACCGTAGGCGTAGACACATGAATATCAAGGCTTTCAGAGATACTTTGGTAACCCTTCCCAGCTTCATGTAAGTCAACAATTCTTGATCGCAGGTGTTCTGAGAGCTCTTTTGTGCGAGCCGAGGCATGGTTCACATCAGGCAATGCTTCTTGAGAACAGCTCACTCAAAACTGGTGTGTGTTTTTAAAGGGCAGGGCAGCTTTAACCAACGCCTGCAATCTCATCACATTGATTGGACTCAAGGTTGGCTGACTCCTGGCTCCAATTACCTCTTGGAGAAGTCATTAGCCTAGGGGTTCACATACTTTTTCCACCCTGCACTGTGAATGTTTACATGTTGTGTTCATTAAAAAAATTGAAAACATAATTTTTTGTGCAGTATTAGATTAAGAAGACTGTGTCTGTCTATTGTTGTGATTTAGATGAAGATCAGAACACATTTTATGCCCAATTTATGCAGAAATCCAAGTACCGTAATCCTAAAGGGTTCACATACTTTTTTCTTGCAACTGTATATGAAAACTGACACCATTGCATTTATTTTGCAATAAAGTATTTTTTAAATCTATTATATATTAGCTTTTAACTTCTTCCTTCTCTCACGACTCTATAAAGGTTAAATATATCGACGTATGATTAGCAACAGTATTACGCTGTGTCAAACTATAGACTTTAACCTCTGTTGTGTCGCGTAGCGTAGGCTACGTCTTGCATTGATCATCGGAAATGTAGCCTACTCATATAAATGGCTGCATGTAAAAGAATGACGTCAATACATCGATATAGGCCTCGTCACTGGCTGTCGTCAAGCCAAACTTTTTTAATGCACATCCTTCCTTACAAACTTCTCTTCATTGCTTGTGGTCTCTCTCTCTCTCTCTCTCTCTCTCTCTCTCTCTCTCTCTCTCCTCTCTCTCTCTCTCTCTCTCTCTCTCTCTCTCTCTCTCTCTCTCTCTCTCTCTCTTCCTCTCTCTCTCTCTCTCTCTCTCTCTCTCTCTCTCTCTCTCTCTCTCTCTCTCTCTCTCTCTCCCTCTCTCATATACTCACTCACACATTTC
>OLKM01000422.1:240873-302795 GCA_900291075.1 Melanogrammus aeglefinus
ACACACTCTGTGCGTGTTCATTGAATTCAATACAATTTTATTTGTATAGCCCTGAATAACCATTACAGTCTTTAAAAAGGATTAACAGGTAAATATGAAAGGGCTTAACTTCAATTCAATTCAATTTTATTTGCATAGCCCTTAATCACCATTACAATCTCAAAGGGCTTAACAGGCCAAATATTTATGACACCCCCCTTTACCCAAGCCCCGACACGGGCAAGAAAAAACTCCCTTGAAATTAGCAAGGAAGAAATCTTGTGAAGAAACGCATAGTAGGGGATCCCTTCTTCCAGGGATGGTCAGAATGCAAATGGGTGCCATAATTGACATACAGGTAAATACATGCACATCATATTAAAATGGTGATGGGGTTCTGGCCGGTTAACCATGGGGAGAGTCCAGGCATCCAGTCCAGTCACCGCTACATGCTAGAATAAACAGAATAGTGAATTAGAATGGAAAAGTACATAGTGGGAATGTATACTGTTTTAACAAAAGCACAAGCAAACAGAGTAGTCTTCACTTCAAATCTGTTGTTTTCACACTCCTATGTTCCAAATGCAAGATTGTAGAGGTGCGTTTTGAGCTTTCCTTTGAATAGCTCCACAGAGTCAGCTTCCCTGATCACTGGTGGCAGCCTATTCCATAGGAAGGGGGCTCGATAGGCAAACGCTCTCTGTCCAGCCGATTTCTTTTTAACCTTTGGCAGTGAAAGAAGGCCAGCTCCCGAAGACCGGAGGGACCGAGAAGGACTATAAGGAATGATCAGGTCCTTCAGGTAGGATGGAGATAATCCATGCAAGGCTTTATAGGTTAGCAGTAGCACCTTAAAGTCCGATCTGAAAGTTATTGGTAGCCATTGCAGAGAGGCGAGAGTAGGTATGATATGATCAAACCTTCTCGTTCTGGTCAGCAGTCTAGCTGCAGCATTCTGTACAAGCTGTAGACTTTTTGTGGTAGAGTTCGGTAATCCCGAGAACAGTGCATTGCAATAATCCATTCTTGACGAAACGAATGCATGAATCAGTGTCTCTGCATCCACTGCAGATAACATTGGTCTGATTCATGAAAAAGGCAATTGTAGTTATACTTTTCACATGTTGGTCAAAGCACAGTTGAGGGTCGAACAAGACACCAAGATTTTTGACAGACGCTCTCTGTGGGATGGCAAAGCCATCCAACCACAGTGAGACATCCTCAAACTCTCTCCGGTCCCGCTTTGAGCCGATAATTATCAGCTCTGTCTTCCCGGTGTTAAGCTGTAGGAAGTTTTGTGACATCCAGCCCTTCACCGCAGCCAGACAGGACTCAACCCTCTGGATCCAGGCCGAGTCCCCAGTATCTACAGGAATGAAGAGCTGGGTGTCATCCGCGTGGCAGTGGAAACTAATATCGAAGCTGCGGATAACGTCACCCAAAGGAAACATTTGGATTGCAAAAAGTAATGGACCAAGGACTGACCCTTGTGGTACGCCAAAGCGTAATTTGCAATGCTTTGATTCTGAACCCTCATGAAGCACAAATTGGGTTCTATCTGTGAGGTACGATTGAGGCCAACCAAAAGCTGTACCCCGAAACCAACATAGTGCTCAAGACGGTGAAGAAGAGTGCTGTGGTCGATCGTGTCGAAAGCAGCGCTTAGGTCCAGCAGCACAAGCATTGGGCTTGTATTTTTTATCCAAAGCAAGAAGGATGTCATTTATAACTCTTGTAACAGCAGTTTCAGTCGAGTGGAAATTCCTGAACCCTGACTGGAAAGGTTCCTCGTCAGATTGTTCCTCGTCAGATAATCGACGATTTGCTTTGCTACAATCCTTTCCTGTACCTTGGACAGGAAGGGTAGGTTCGATATAGGCCGATAGTTCCTGACTAGTTCAGGATCTAGGCCAGGCTTTTTGAGTAGCGGTTTTATCACCGCAGCCTTGAAATTGGGGGGAACAATTCCTGTTGAAAGCGAGAGATTCATAAGCGAGAACAGGTCAAATATGTATGACACCATCATGACTGTGTGTGTGTGTGTGTGTGTGTGTGTGTGTGTGTGTGTGTGTGTGTGTGTGTGTGTGTGTGTGTGTGTGTGTGTGTGTGTGTGTGTGTGTGTGTGTGTGTGTGTGTGTGGGAGGGGGGGGCAGTATGAATGACACCTCATCCACACTACCATAGATCATGGCATCTGCTACACCTCTACTGCAAATGTAAATGTAATTTACATCTGCGGCACCGTCCGGAAGCAGCACGGGTCAACGATGACATCTGGCGGTCAATAGCAGAACTGCATCTTTTCTTGGGTCACCTTTCCACCATGCAATAGGCCTATATACCGGTACACCTGATTCTCGCATGTTAAGTGCTAGCGACAGTGCTTAAGCCTACCAGCAATGACCGGATAAAGAGAAGTTTGCCACTTGCTTTGGCAACTATAGGCATACTCTAATTGTAGGATGACCTAACTCTTGATTCATATTGATATACATGTGACCCGGATTCTGACCGGGATTGCTGAGGCCACGGAGCAGAGAACTATTTACTATACGATCATCACGGCTCTGCACCTCTGCGGCACTTTGCTGGCACTGATGAGGAATAATGTACTTCCCGAGTGAGGAGAACCAGGAAGAAACAATTCCAACGCAAATGAATTGATATGCATTTACATATGAAATGCTCAAGAGTGTGTCAAAAATGTTAGAGAATAAATAAATTATAAAAAGTTATTATAATGTCATTTTCGTTACATATATATAAATCATCTTTCCATCCATCCCTCCCTCAATCCAGCCATCCCTAAATCCATTCTCTCTCTCTCTCTCTCTCTCTCTCTCTCTCTCTCTCTCTCTCTCTCTCTCTCTCTCTCTCTCTCTCTCTCTCTCTCTCTCTCTCTCTCTCTCTCTCTCTCTCTCTCTCTCTCTCTCTCTCTCTTATATTATCCACATCCCTCCATCCATCCATTCCTATATCTTGCCTCCTTCCCTCAGTCGTTCCCTCTTCCTCCATCCATCCATCCTCCCTCCCTCCCTCCCACCGCTCAAGGACACTTACGGCTCCGTTCCCTCAGTCGTTCCCTCTTCCTCCATCCATCTGCTGGTGACGGAGCAGGGATTCGCCAAAATGTAAAACTAAGTAGGCTACAAGACTGATTGCAAGCGATTTCAGTTTCAACAATGAGGTTCAGAGGAATAGATTGTTTTTTACGTCGACTGCGTTGATCGGTGGTAATCCTAGAGTCTAGTTTATTTCACTCTTGATATCCAATAATATATCATATTAGCAGACCAGGCAAATCAGATATGAAAAGCACCCCATGGGATATTTTATTTTGGTTTACTGAGCTCAAATGCATTTAAGCTGATTTGTGTCAATGGGTCTGCAGATGTGTCTGTACCTGAGATAAGCAGGGGATTGGAGCTATGTTTGTTACTGCTTAGTTATGTTGACAATATTATTATTTATTTTGTATGTATGTATTACAGCTACCCAAGACTAAACTTTTGGTTTTACATTCATTTATACTTTACTACTTGCTTTTTGTATTTTATTTTGTTGCCTAGCTGCGTGTGAATTTACTCTACTCTATTTACCTACTGATTACATAAAACGGTAGATGGCGCCAATTTCCACAATCTTAGAAGCGCTAAGTAACGAGCTTTAATTTGAAAAACTCTGGAAGATGTATGACACGGTACGCGCATGCGGATTTCATCCTTTTCTCTGACCGCGGGCGATTTCGCAACTTCGACGGAGGCAGGATTCGAAGGTTTCGCTGTCTGTGCGTGTGCTTGTGCGCGTGTGCGTGTGTGTCTGTGTGTGGTTTTGTGTACGATGAACCCATGCCTGCCAAGTCCAAACAGTATTTTCGTGGCCGCGTATTTCATGGATCTTATTGAAGACTCTACAGACTTTGATTTTCTTTTTGCCAGTATAATGGGACTCTTGGATGAGATGATCAAGTGATTTAAGGTTAGTGTCCTGTTGTCATATCCTACCGTGTTTAACTTCAGAAAGGAAAAGTACTGTATAGTCTCCTCCAACTTTCAATACTACGCCTCACCACACGCTACCTTGATTTGAACAGTTACCCTTTCGCTTAATAGAACGTCAGATGAGATCTAACCAAAATGACCTGAAAACAAACTAAACAAACAAAAATATATGGAAACTGACACCATTGCATTTAGTTTGCAGTAAAGTATTTTTTTAATCTATTATATATTAGCCTTAAACTTTTTTCTTCTCTCACGACTCTATAAAGGTTAAATATATCGACGTATGATTAGCAACAGTATTACGCTGTGTCAAACTATAGACTTTAACCTCTGTTGTGTCGCGCAGCGTAGGCTACGTCTTGCATTGATAATCGGAAATGTACTCATATAAATGACTGCATGTAAAAGAATGACGTCAATACATCGATATAGGCCTCGTCACTGGCTGTCAACTAGTTTTTAATGCACATCCTTCCTTACAAACTTCTCTTCATTAATTGTGCGCTCTCTCTCTCTCTCTCCTCTCTCCTCTCTCCTCTCTCCTCTCTCCTCTCTCCTCTCTCCTCTCTCCTCTCTCTCTCATATAGCCTACTCACTCACACATTTCTGTGTTAATCATTTCATCATTGACGTTAGGTCTTTGTCGAACTGAGGTGTTTAAGTTACTACGATTATATTTATGGTGCAGATTAGAATAGGGTACATCTACAAAAAAATCTTTGAAGTTCACCAAGCACATTAAATCACACATTTTCATAAGTCGTTTGTTATCTTGTGTCTCCTGCTGCACGTAGACCTACACACGTCTGCAGCATGTATCTCTGGTGTGCATGAGTACTTTTTTTTGTAAACCAGAGCTGTTAACACACCATGTTCCCTGTGTGTCACAGCATTTACGATGTCTCACACACACACACACACACACACACACACACACACACACACACACACACACACACACACACACACACACACACACACACACACACACACACACACACACACACACACACACACACACTCCATGACACAGCAGGGCAGCGTTTTAGTCACTGCTCGACCTGAACAGAGAGAGAATGAAAGAGTGAGAGAAGGAGAAGAAACAATAAATGGCCAAATGAGGGAAAGGAAGATAAAAGGAGAAATAACAATTAGATGTCAACAGGAAGAAGCTGTAGGAGGAGGTATGTGTGTGTGGGTGTGATACTTTATGTGTATTTGCTTTGACCATCAACCCCATGTTAGTTCACTGGAAATGATTCTGATACCATATTATTATTACTGACAATATCATAGACGTGCATCGACAGTAATTGATGTGCAGTAAATTGAGCTGCCTGTGTGTGTGTGTGTGTGTGTGTGTGTGTGTGTGTGTGTGTGTGTGTGTGTGTGTGTGTGTGTGTGTGTGTGTGTGTGTGTGTGTGTGTGTGTATGTGTCATCATTTTGTGTGTCTCCTTTTTCAAACAGTTTTACAATGCCATTTTATTGGTGTGTTTGTTTTTCCCATATTTGTGTGTGTGTTTTATTGTGAAGCAAGTGCTTGTGTGCACACGTGAGTGTCGTGTTGCTTTATGGTTAGTTCATCTGGATGGGGTATGTGTTTTCTTTCCTTAGCAGCAGTGACGATAATCAAAACAATATTTTTTTCTTTAAGTCTCCCTTATGTAGGTCACATAAGTAATATCACAAGTCCAAAAGTGTGTGTGTGTGTGTGTGTGTGTGTGTCTGTTTGTGTGTGTGTGTGTTGTGTGTGTGTCTGTTTTGTTCGCAGCTGGTGTGCGTGTGTGTGTGATGGCGGAGCTTCCATCTGGTCTTTTGGAGGCGTGTGTAGTCGTCGGAGCCTCAAGTGATAAACTTCGCGAGATATGCCAGGTAAACACACACACACACACACACACACACACACACACACACACACACACACACACACACACACACACACACACACACACACACACACACACACACACACACACACACACACACACACACACACACCTTATGTATCTTAAACAAGCTAGCTAGCTAGGCGGTCATGGAGACGTTTGGCTCGTTATAATATATATATGTGTGAAACTGGAATGTGTTTTACATAGTAGTGCAAAGTTATCTTTCATTATTTCTGGACTAAACTATCATTTTCGATGATTAATCAGCTTCACCAGCATGGTAATTCCAAAGAACTCCCCCTGCTGGAAGCCGAGGTACTGCAGGTCCATGCCCCGCCTTTTGTTTCTAAGGAGACCAGCTCCAGCCAGGCGATTGGTCCAGCTTTCAGTCGTGTCCAGAGGAGGAGGAGCTTCATCAAGAAGGTACAAGATATTTTTGTTTTAAACTGCAAAACAAAATAATTGTTAATTAGAATTACGACTTTACCTGTTTTCCATAGTACCGGTAGTTATGTAGTATTTCGTGATTGGAAATTGGAAAAAATAAATTGATGATAAAGAGCGACTTTAATTCATTTGTTGATTAAAGGCTAGTTCTGACCTAAACCTTTTCTCGCAAATGCAGAAAAAACGAGATCGTCCCGTGGAGGATCCGGTTAATGGAGAATCTGCAAAAAATGCTGAGGCATCGTCCACCAACGACGACATCAGTGTTCCCAAGGACCTCGACCTCATCGCCCTACCTCAGCTCTGTTTCCCTGGTAACTTCTTACTGTAGCTAACCACCGTTACCCAACCTTTCAGCCTCGCTGAAAATACAAACGGTACATACACTGGTCTCCCAGCATTACAACAGAAGCAGAATAACCATCAAGCTTTTATTTTGGTAAAATCAAGAAACAGATTTGACCAAAATAAGAGAGAAGTGGTTATTCTGGTTAATTTATAATCCTATGAAACCAGTCCAATCTTATTTTGGTAAAATCAAGAAACCGGTTTAAGAGCGTCATCGAATAACTCTACTAAACTCCACTAACCCGCGCTAATTGCTTTGTTTGCCTTTTCCCTGTGTTGTCAGGTGGTCTCCAGCTAGCCACTGAGCAGAAAGAAGACTCTTATCACTTCCTGGTCTTCACAGACCTGTTTGGGAATCGAACACACGGAGTGGTCGTACAGCACCACAGATCTGTACAGGTACATTAACAGAGGGCGCCGGGGAGACGTGAGGTAGCAAGGTGTATTGCTAGGGGGAACACTTTAAATGTGAAAACAAATCATGTTTGATAAAGTAAATGAATAAAGCACATATTATTTTATCTTGGCTCGTTTCTGTTGACCTTTTGTCTCTCGTTGTTCAGATGGCTCATGAAAGCAGCGCCCAGAATGGCAACATCCAACGGAGGAACTCCTTACGTCTCTACGCTCCCTTCGCTATCTGCATCATCTCCAAGTTCCCTTACTACAACGCCCTGCGAGACTGCCTGTCCTGGTATAATACAACATACACGAATACCAAACTGAAGTGTGATATACTGTTCAGAGAGGGGCCGCAGGGGGATTGCTATTGGAATTTGCTCATTTGCTTACATCTTCCCTTTTCATCATGTTGCTGTGTATTTAATCAATACTTGATTCATTGAAAAGTACAAACCTCCTTTTTGGTTAAATTTCTCTTTCCTATCCCACCTGTGTACATTTATTTCTATTTAGGATATGCCCCTTTTGTATCTATATTAATCTTTATTACGTATATGAAAGTATGTATTTCAATAAATATTGATATTGTGTATACGTTTCTCCATCCTCCCCATGTGTATCTGTATCCACCGCTGTGTGTGTGTTATATTAATATTGTGTATATTTATCTGCTTCCATTCAGTCTGCTGGTCCAGTTGCGTCTGGGCAGGCAGTCAGAGTTTGAGGAGACGGTGAAGGAGGTTTCTGCCAAGCTGTCGCTGGTACCCCTGCCTCCTCCTGGTCAGCTACACGTGGTCAGACCCCATTATATAGGACTCCCCTCAGTCTCCCCTCCTGTCCCGCCATCACCCTGCCCCCCCATCACCCTGTCCCTCCATCACCCTGTCCCTCCATCACCCTGTCCCTCCATCACCCTGTCCCTCCATCACCCTGTCCCTCCATCACCCTGTCCCTCCATCACCCTGTCCCTCCATCACCCTGCCCCCCCATCACCCTGCCCCTCCATCACTTCCCCACGCACTCCTGTCCTGTCTTCCTTTGAATGATTAGATTTGTTGCTATGGATTTTGGATTGTCCATTCAGTTTTCTAGTTTTGCCTGATTCATACTTTGCCGGCTCCCCGCTAAAAGTGTGTGTGTGTGTGTGTGTGTGTGTGTGTGTGTGTGTGTGTGTGTGTGTGTGTGTGTGTGTGTGTGTGTGTGTGTGTGTGTGTGTGTGTGTGTGTGTGTGTGTGTGTGTGTGTGTGTGTGTGTGTGTGTTGTGCGTCCTCCAGTCGTTCAGTCTGCGCCCCCTCCAGATCGTCCTCCCGTCCAGAGAGGCCCAGGACAGGCCGGTGATCGACATCAACCTCCACCTGCCTCTGCTCTGCTTCACAGACACCATGCTGCTGCAGGTCAGAACACTCACAGTCAGACAGTCAGTCAGAGAGTCAGTCAGACAGACAGTCAGACAGACAGTCAGTCAGACAGACAGTCAGACAGACAGTCAGTCAGACAGACACACAGACACCACGCTGCTGCCACTTTGCATCAAGCAAGTTTGTAATTAGCACCTCTCTTTGATCATAAGTGCTATTCCCAAGTGTTTTAACCTTTGTTAGTTTAACTTTGCAAGCATCGTATGAAACCAGCGCATGCTGGTTTGTGATGCAACATGTTTAACGTTGTTTAACATGCATCATATCGTTAGCAAATGTTATGTAACATTTAGTAAGATGCTGATTTAGTCTATTTAGTATATTCATGCATTGCACATAAAACCACAATGACTATAGCGAATCATAACCCTGTCACGCAACCCCCTTGACCCATACATGTTCAGGTCCTGTCCTGCCTCCTACAAGAGGAGAAAGTGGTTCTGTTCTCCGCTGACTGGGCTCGACTCACTCTGGTGGCAGAGAGCCTTCTGCTGTACCTGCAGGTCAGTGGAGAGAGAGGGAGACCCGCTCACTCACTCACTCACTCACTCACTCACTCACTCGCTCACTCGCTCGCTCACTCGCTCACTCGCTCAGCTCCTCACTCGCTCGCTCACTCGCTCACTCGCTCGCTCGCTAGCTCGCTCACTGACTCACTCGCTCACTCACTCACTCGCTCACTCGCTCACTCGCTAGCTCGCTCACTGACTCACTCACTCACTCACTCACTCGCTCACTCACTCACTCGCTCACTCACTCACTCACTCACTCACTCACTCACTCACTCACTCACTCACTCACTCACTCACTCACTCACTCACAACTGAGCAGGATGCAATCACATCTAAAAACAACAACACTATAATTAGGTTTGGATGGAATTGAAAAGTAAATTCAAATAAATTAATAAATACTTTCTCACCGAGACTGAAACCATCGTCCACAGCTATCGTTGATACCTAATAGGATAGGTTAGATTAAATCCACCCCCCTCTCACCCCCCCCCCCCCCCCAGCCTCTCTCCTGGCAGCAGCCCTACGTCCCTGTCCTGGCAAGAGGCATGCTGGACTTCCTCATGGCTCCCACCGCCTTCCTCATGGGCTGCCACGTCAGCCATATTGAAGAGGTCGCCGCAGTGAGTATTTCAGCTTTTCTTCTATTTGACGAATGTCCATAAAATATGAAGCCAAAGTAGTTTTTAACTCAATGAAATGACTTTGATTGACATGATCCGAGTTGCGATACATAATAAGTTTGCTGCCTCGTGGCTCCACTTCTTCAGTGGTTTAACCACTTCCTGCCAGTGCAGTATCGAAGAGGGTATACAGTGTACAACACAGACATATCAGCAAGCCTCTGTATCTGGGTCATTGGGTATGGGTAATATCCTATTATGAAGCCCAACCCTCACTATCTTTTCTTCTTTGTGTGTTTGTGTGCGTGTGCGTGGTTGTGTGTTGGCGAGTGTAGGAGACTGACGACCTGATCCTGGTCAACATTGACGACGGCAACATTCAGACCTCGTGGGCGGAGCAAATAGACCTTGCTTGCATCCCCCTGGCTGCTGCAGAATGCTTTGTGTCACGGTAAGACACACACACACACAGGCACAAGCACATACACACATGGAATCTAGCCTGCAGTTGTTGCATTTTCTACCTTCTATGAGCATGTGGATTGGAAAAACTCCTAAAGCCTTCCTCTTGTTACATACAAACTCCCGCCCACTGTCTTAACCTGTGTGTGTGTGTGTGTGTGTGTGAGTCCGCCCACTGGTCTTAACGTGTGTGTGTGTGTGTGTGTGTGTGTGTGTGTGTGTGTGTGTGTGTGTGTGTGTGTGTGTGTGTGTGTCAGGACGGAGAGTCTCCAGCTGCACTACGACCTGGAGCTGTGCCACGCGGGCGCGGGCACGGACACCAACGAGCGGCGGGCCCACCGCAGGGACTGGCAGCACCGCCTCAACACCCAGATCCAGAACATCACCCTGGAGCTGGTGCTCAACATCTTCAGGTGTGTGTGTGTGTGTGTGTGTGTGTGTGTGTGTGTGTGTGTGTGTGTGTGTGTGTGTGTGTGTGTGTGTGTGTGTGTGTGTGTGTGTGTGTGTGTGTGTGTGTGTGTGTGTGTGTGTGTGTGTGACCAGGTCCAGAACATCTTCCTGGAGCTTGGCCTCAGCTTCTTCAGGTGTGTGTGTGTGTGTGTGTGTGTGTGTGTGTGTGTGTGTGTGTGTGTGTGTGTGTGTGTGTGTGTGTGTGTGTGTGTGTGTGTGTGTGTGTGTGTGTGTGTGTGTGTGTGTGTGTGTGTGTGTGCGTGTGTGTGAACAGATCCAGAACATGGCTAAGAACTGATAATAGTAGGAAAGGTAAATCTAGTTAAAATAAAACTATGTTGGGTTTAAAACATCTGCACCCTTGAGCAAGAGGCCCTAGGCTCTGCTGCCCTCCCTGATCTGAACATAATCAGTATAAGGGGTAGAAATGGGATGGGGCCTAGGTAAATAAGTAATTCCCTTGGCATCAAAGCTCTTCCTAAACAGTGAACTGGTGAAAACAGTAGGTTGTGGATGGGAGTCTGACCGCTCTGCTCTGCGATGGTGTCTTGGTGTGCAGGGATGTCCAGGACTACCTGAACTACGAACACAGAGTGTTTAACAGCGAGGAGTTTCTGAGGACCAGGGAACCCGGAGAACAGACTTTCTACAAGACGGTACTCGCATGCATCCCATACGCCGCCCCAAAACACTGACACACTCTGTACGTGTTGATTCAATTCAATACAATTTTATTTGTATCGCCCTGAATAACCATTACAGTCTTTAAAAAGGTTTAACAGGTTAAATATGAAAGGGCTTAACAGGCCTTAACAGGCCAAATATGTATGACACCATCATGACTGTGTGTGTGTGTGTGTGTGCGTGTGTGTGTGTTGTGGTGTGGTGTGGTGTGTGTGTCATCAGGTATTAGACACCCACATCTTCCACTCCTTCCTGAGGGACAGACTGAACAGGAAGATCGACGCCTACAGCCGCATGGAGATCATCACGCGTAACAGTGCGCCCAGGTGTGATGTCATCACTAAGGGACCAATTTTTTCTTTTTTTAAAGACATGCGCCGGAAATATTCAGTTTTATGAACGAAGGCCCTCTATACAAACGCTATAAATTAAAATATGTGACAGAATGTGAGGCAAAAGAAAGTAAGAATTTGTTTGAAATTCTCACTTCCCAGGCTATAGATACCACTATTAGCTTAGCCTAGCTTACGGTAAATCATTGGTAATGTATATTAGTGTTATTTACTTAGGTTCTAAATATTATATCATATAATATTGTAATTATTGTTATATCATCATTGCTCATCTAAATATTATATCATATAATATTGTAATTATTGTTATATCATCATTGCTCATTATTTATTTAGTATTTTTCATTTTCCTTTGCTTCTTTGTTTTGTGGGAGACAATCTAAAGTGAAAGCGAAAGCTGACACCCTCCTCCTCCTCCTCCTCCTCCACCACCAGGAACCGAGTCATGACGGATTCCCCGCGCCGGCCCCCCATGTCGGAGCTGTCCCGGAGCGGGTACAGTGGCCCCGAGCACCGTCTGAGCAGGAGGCTGGGGGCCAGCCTGCCCAACCTGGACCAGTCCCCCGCCGACAAAGCCCTCTACTCCCACAGGCTGGCCTCACTCCGCAAGATCACCCCAGACACTGGTGAGGGGGGGAGGCAGGGAGGCAGGGAGGCAGGGAGGCAGGGAGGCAGGGAGGAGGGAGGGAGGAGGGAGGCAGGGAGGGTGCCCTGGGTGGATTGAGAGATCGGGGAGGGAGGGAAGGACTAAGGGGTTGAGGAGAAAAGAAGTAAATGGAATTTTTGTATATTCCTTTTTTATAGATCCATACACAAACGGAGACGTTGAACATAGTTTTTATTATCTGCCAGATGGACCGTAATGGATAAAAAAACATAAACATTTCAAAGTAGCTGTACGCGTTCACTGGAAAATGGTCCTCGTTGGACCTCAACTAAAAGCTCCTCATTCGGCCTCATTCCTCGGTGGTGCGTGTGAAGGAGCTGATAACAGCTGGGACTGATCCCAGGGCTTCCTAGGAAGGGCTGTCGGGGCCCCTGGAAGGTCTGAGTAGCGTCGGCCTGGTCTGAATCAGCTCAGATCTGCTGCACATTCCTGGGTCGATCTTCGTCCTGGGAGAACGGTTAGATTCGGCGAATCATCCGATTTTATTGGTTTGGCTCCAACGTGGCAGACGGCAGACTCATGTTGGGGGTCGGCTCCGGGCATGCACTAACTGGTTGCCACGGCGATAAAGCACACAAACACAATACAAGAATGCCAAGATGAATATGGAGATAGTCTAGGGGGGGAGGGGGGAAACACGCCATGCTGTTCTCCAGACGGACCGCAGCAAAGTGCTTAGCCGCAGGGTTTTTTTCATGGCACACTGCTGAGGTGGCTTGTTGTTGTCTGAGTGGATGGCAGTCTGGACCGCCTGCTTCCTCATTCGCTCTCACCTTCTAAATACATGCGTAGCTTGTTCTCTGCCGCAGCTAAGGAAACGCGAAAGCTTGTGGGTTAGATTTCCAAAGTCCAGGCACAGACTCACCAGTGGGAATCCTTGCACTAGATGCCTGGGACCTACCTACGTTGATGGTTCTGATGAACCCACCAAGTCTCTTTGGTTAAAGGGTTAAATTACGATGTTAACGTACGATTTACCTAGAGAAGGCCTGTGTGTACTACACAAGTTAACGTAATTCCTATATTAGCCTGGGACGTGTGGTCCCATGTGGCACTTGGTGCACTACATAGGGTACCGTAAAACCTATAATAGACTGGACCTTGGGGTCCCATACAGAAGGCCCTGGTGTACTACATAGGGTACCGTAGTTAGGTTAGAATATAGTAACACTTTAACCAAAGACGTTGTGTTCCCCTCAGGTCTGAAGGTCAACCAGAAGCCGGTGAAGGTGTTCCGGTTGCCAGAGTTCCCCCCCCCTCTGGCCTACCACTACGTCCAGAACTACTACCTGGACATGGTGGTCTCCCTGGGGAAGGCAATCAGCGCCACACCGCCAGATGACTCCTCCCTGCTGGCCAGGTAGTGGGAAGAGATGGTCCGTCTGTCTGTCTGTCTGTCTGTCCGTCTGTCCTGTCTGCCTGCCTGCCTGCCTGCTCTGTCTGTCTGTCTGTCTGTCTGTCTGTCTGTCTGTCTGTCTGTCTGTCTGTCTGTTAGGAATCCCGTAGCTCATACATCAGGCTGAGATTGGCCAAATTGTGTACAATCTTTGCCAGTAAATGGTGTGAAAAAGTTCACACCAGACTTACAATCGTTTCTCTGTATGGTTTCAACTGTGTTTACATGTGTTTACACCCCCCCACAGGTACCACTACCTGAGGGGCCTCGTCAACACGGTGTCCAACAAGCGCCTGGACGCCCTGGAGGACTTCCAGAGTCTGTACAAGACGGACGCAGAGATCTTCCCCCCTCAGATGGTCAAGGACCTGGTCGACTCCCTGCCCGCCAGCGAGCGAGCCCAGGTGAGGGCCTCGGGGGAGGCCCGGGGTGGGCCTCGGGGGAGGCCGGGTGAGGGCTTCGGGGGAGGCCGCGGTGGGCCTCGGGGAGGCCGGGGGTGGGCCTCGGGGGAGGCCGGGTGAGGGCTTCGGGGGAGGCCGCGGTGGGCCTCGGGGGAGGCCGGGGGTGGGCCTCGGGGGAGGCCGGGTGAGGGCTTCGGGGGAGGCCGCGGTGGGCCTCGGGGGAGGCCGGGGGTGGGCCTCGGGGGAGGCCGGGGTGGGCCTCGGGGGGCTTCAGGAGTATGAGATTAGAAATTGAGAATTAGGGAATAAATAAGAAAGTACAGGGTTTATTCATGGACTATTATGAGGGATTGTTTCCAATTGAGCTTTTAATGGTCAACCCTCTGTTATTATGACAACTAATTTGATGCTGTATTCATGTTTTAATGCAACTTTTATCAAATCCATATTAATCAGATTATATAGTTTTAAGAAGACGGTAATGTTGTCAGACTTCTTCTCTGTTTCGAGTGAGCCTAGACATTTTCCTCTCCAATATCCCACGGGGAGAGCGTCAACATACCATAGACCTGAGAGCCGTCAGGTCTATGGTATGATGTTCCCGTTGTGCAGGTTGTCATGTCTAAAGTCACACACTTTTTTTTGGGAGCGTGTGTAAACTTTTTGAGAATGAAAACGCAGACATTGCACTAAAAGCCCTATTTTAAAATATTAAATAGAACGACGAAATGAACATCTCATTCTGTGCCCCTGGCAGGCGGAGAGGAGGCCAGAGCTGAAGCACTTCATCAGCCGCATCAAGCGGGATCAGGAGCGCGAGAGGTCCCGCAGCGACAACAAGGACGAGGAGGGCGCCGTCAAGCGCTTCAAGCTGCCCAAGAAGCACATGCAGCTGGAGGAGTTTGTCAAGTGTGTGCAGGAGTCCGGCATGGTGAAGGACCAGGACACCATCCACAGTCTGTTTGATGCCCTCACCGTGGGTAGGTAGTGGTGGAGGGGGTATGAGAGAGAGAGAGAGATAAACGGGGAGGAAGGGGGGGAAAAGATGGAGGTGTGTGTGTGTGTGTGTGTGTGTGTGTGTGTGTGTGTGTGTGTGTGTGTGTGTGTGTGTGTGTGTGTGGGCGTGGGCGTGGGTGTGGGTGTGGGCGTGGGCGTGCGTGTGCGTGTGTGTGGCCTTGTCACACACAGAGTTTTTCTATCACCTGTTTGTGTCTCTCAAATGTGTAGATATTTTAATAGTTTGTTCTATAACCATATTAAGCAAAGTTAGTATACAAGAAAATCTGCACAGTATCCAGACGCAGCCTCGGCCAACACACCTACAAAGAGTCCTCAGTCCGCTAACCCGTGAGCACTAAAGATGCAGAGGATACGTTCCTCGGCTGCTCTCTGAGCATACTGAACGCACATTCCTCAGGTTACTGGTTAACCCGCGGCGTCTCAACAACGCCACTCTCTGTAGGCCAGTTTCTCCGTTTCCCACGACAGAAGGAGCACCACTCCACCCAGCGCTAGTACTGAACCTGTTGACCCCTCTGGAACAACATGTGGCTAGAATGTTTGGGGTGGGAATGTAGAGGCCTCACAAACGATGTTCCTGATGTCAGCATGATTGTGTGATATTAGTGATTGGCATTATGAAACTTTGATACTAAATTTGACTATCTTCACCTGTGTGTGTGTGTGTGTGTGTGTGTGTGTGTGTGTGTGTGTGTGTGTGTGTGTGTGTGTGTGTGTGTGTGTGTGTGTGTGTGTGTGTGTGTGTGTGTGTGTGTGTGTGTGTGTGTGTGTGTGTGTGTGCGTGCGTGTGTGTGTGTGTGCTCCAGGCCAGCAGAAGCAGGTGGGTCCTGACCTGTTCAGGGTCTTCTACACCATCTGGAAGGAGACGGAGGCTGAGGCCCAAGAGGTCAGTCCAAACCGATCTCACCTGGTTTTACTCTACTCTAACTCTACTCTAACTCTACTCTTACTGGTCATTTTCTCAGCTAAACTGGTCCTGTTTTTAGGATCTATTCAAATTTGGTCATGTTCAAATCGTGTTTATATATGTTCATATAATATCATAAACATATAATTGAATATATTGTAATCAGATGGGAATATAATAGAATCCGGCCCTGTTCAAATCAAATCTTATCTTCTCATATTCTTAAATGTTCTGAATGTTCTAAATATTCATTCATGCACCTATTCTTACCCCATATGGTGGTGTTGTGGTGGCTTTCTCTTCCATGCCGTGGTGTTCTCACCCCAGGTGGTGGTGTTCTAACCCCATGCCGTGGTGTTCTCCCCCCAGGTGTGTCTGCCGGCCTCAGTGCTGGAGCACCTGGAGCCCAGTGAGTGTGTGTTCAAGCTGTCGTCGTCGGTGAAGACCAGCCGCGGTGTGGGCAAGATCGCCATGACGCAGAGACGCCTCTTCCTGTTGACGGACGGTCGCCCCGGTTACGTGGAGGTGGCCCAGTACAGGGACATAGAGGTGAGGGAGAGAGGGAGGGAGGGAGGGAGGGAGGAAGGGAGGAAGGGAGATAGGGATATCAATGTGAGGGAGAGATATTAAATGAACAGAGACGTTGAGGTAAAAGCAAAGAGCGATATCAGCCATCACTAGTGAACATGTCAGAGGTAAACGTGACTAAGGGGGGGTGTTTGTTACATATTATCTGTTAGCATGTGCTACTACACGTGAACCTCCTAAGATGGAGCCCCCTGATCATATCCCAAAGCGTCCCGTCATGTGTGCTGTCCCACGTTGTGCCGCGTTACCTCCACATAAACTCCTGATCTCCGTCGGCCCCTGGCCCCTGTTCCTTGCGCTGGTCTGCGTGCGCCTCCTCCAGGATGTGAAGGTGTCCTCCGCCCCCCTCATGCTGCTGAGGATCCCCAGCCTGAAGCTGCGCGTGCGGGGCAGGAAGGACGCCTTCGAGGCCAACCTGAAGACGGAGGCGGAGCTCTGGAACCTCATGGTGAAGGAGATGCGAGCGGGCCGCAGCATGGCCGACCTGCACAAGGTGAGGGCCCGCCTGGTGGCCGGGAGGGGAATGACGGAACAGAGGGAATAGCTTCGACCTTTGTTGTTTCCGTGGGATCACGCACGCATACCGGAATCACGGAGGACGATGTGGTGTAACAGGATATTACTCAGATTTCAGCTCTGTTTTTTGAGCTACATGGTATTTTATCACGATTTTGGTTGGATGGCGTTGACTGTGTGGGAGGTCATGTTGCCAATAAAGTTGAAGGTTGTTTTTTTTTTTCGTTTTTTGAGTGGTGTGTGCGACGCCAAGTTGCCACAAAGCACGACGTTCTTTGAAATGTATCATATTTTGCAAGACATGAGGAGTGCGTGTCTATGGGGGTCTGTGTGGTGTGCGCTCGATGGGTGATTGTGTGGAATGTGAGTTCAGTTTGTGTGGGAGAACCCTCGTTGTCTCAGTTGAATCATGGTTATGGGATGGGTTGTCCCTGCGTTTGGCTCGGTCTTGGCCCCTCTTCCTCTGGTCAAGGGATTCTTCACTGAGTTAAGGTTTAAAGGGGAGAGGTCTACATTCCGTGGTGTGTGTGAGTTGACCCAAAACACACACGCACACATGCACACGCACACTCATGCACGCGCACGCACACACAGCGGAGGGAAGGAAAAACATTATCTTTTTCTCACACTCTCCCTTCCTCTGTTTGTCCATCCCCCCTCTTTTTGACCTCCCTCCCTCCCTCCCTCCCTCCCTCCCTCCCTCCCTCCCTCCCCTGCTGTACTCAGCAGGGGGTGAAGCCAGTACTCGGAGCTATAGCAACCTCCAGGGGATGACTCAGGATATGTATATGTCTGTAGTATGTCAGGAATGTACCTTCAGCAGCCAGCTTGTTGAACCAGCTGGGCCACTAAAGCTGGTATAGCCCAGGAACATGTGCTTCATTCTATCAACAAAACAATCCCTCCCTCCCTCTATCCCCCTCTCTCTCTCCTCCCTCTCTCTCGACCATCCTTGCTATTTCTCTATCCCTTCCTCCCTCCCTCCTCTTGTCCCTCCCTCTCCATCACCTCCCTCTCACTCCTCCTTCTCGCGCTCCCTTCATCCCTCCCTCCCTCTCTCCCCCTCTCTCTCTCTCCCTCCCTCTCTCCCTCGTCCTCCCTTGCTGTTTCTCTATCACTGCTTCCCTCAATCACTTCCTCCCTCCCTCTCTCTCTCCTCCCTCTCCATCACTTCCCTCTCACTCCTCCTCCTCGCGCTCCCTTCATCCCTTCCTCTCTCTGCTCCTCCTTCTCTCTTTCACTCCCTCCCTCTCTTCTCTCTTTCACTCCCTCCCTCCTTCCCTCCCTGTCTCTATCAATATGTGGTCCACATGTCATCCACTGGAGTTCTTTGTGGGCCATTTGTTTTTAAGTCAAGATTTTTGTCAATCTTAAATATGCTGGTTTCCCTCGGTCTCCCTGCAGGATCCCCAGTACATGCAGCAGGCCCTGACTAATGCCTTGCTCATGGACGCCGTGGTGGGCAGCCTGCAGAGCAACAAGGCCATCTACGCTGCCTCCAAACTATCGCACTTTGACCGCATAAGGACGGAAGGTAGAGTGGGGGGGGGGGGGCGGATGAGGAAGATGATGAGGAGGATGTTGATAATAATGTTGATGATGATGAGAGAGATAAAGATGAGGAGGAGGAGAAGTATGACGGAGATAAGGATGGGCGCTGGGCTCAACTCTAAGTCTCAGTCAAAACTTTGAATCTAAAGAAGAAGGAACCCTGATTAACCAACACTGAGATTTGGCTGAGATTGGAGGATAAAACCTGCATGGTAGACAGCCTGAGGAGGCGCATGGGTAATTTCCCATGGGTGAGATGTAACATCAGATACCTGCACCCTTAGGATACAGTCACGGCTGGTTTCCCACGCAATGCACTCTCGCGACTGCAACCTTTGAACCCGTCTATAGAGACACTCGGTATAAATGTAGTTCAGGCATGTTAGACCAGGAAACACTAACTCCAATGCCCGATGACTGACCATTTCCTTGTGTGTGTGTGTGTGCGTGTGTGTGCGCGTGTGTGCGTGTGTGCGCGTGTGTGTGTGTGGGTGTGTGTGTGTGTGTAGTGCCGATGATGGTTCCCCAGACGACGGCGGAGGTTCTGAAACACAAGATCAACCCTTCCCTGGAGCTCACTACCCCTCACGCTGTAGACGTTCTGCTGTACACACCAGGTACACATACTTTACACGCACACATATACTTTATGCACTTACGCAGGCATGAACACACGCACACACGCGCAGGCGCGCACACACCTACACAACTTTTACCAAACATTTACTGTTCATCGCTTCAGAAATTCAGAAATAATTATGATAAAATAGTACTCAAATATTTATGTATTTGATGAATCATTAAGTTTCCCTTTGCTGCTTATCAGACAAGGCCAACCATGTGAAGCCATCTCTGCGCATGTGCCATTTGTTATTATTGACAAAGTCCTAAAATGTGTAATTTATAGAATAACAAATAATGATAGTTAGTTGGCATTTGCTTTGAGATCGTTCTGGCCTGGGTAAACAAGTCCAAGAGGTTCTCCTGCGTACTGACAAAGACAACCTTCACATTTCTATGCAAATAGAAAGACTGAAAAGTATGTGGGATGGAACTCAACATGAGGCACATTACCCGGCAACCACCCCACGGATTCTTTTGATTTGTAAGTCCGGGAAACAGTGTGACTTAATTGGCTGTGGTCACATTTCCAGGAAATGTTGGCCCTTTGCCCTTTGCTCCTGTGATTCAATTATGATGCTTGAGATGGAAACCTAGAAACACACAGTCGCAGAGTCAGATAAAGAAAGAGACACACACACACACACATGCTTGAACTTTGGTCTCCTTTTGTCACCTCTCCCTCCTCAAGTTCATACGCACAGTAACACACACACACACACACACACACACACACACACACACACACACACACACACACACACACACACACACACACACACACACACACACACACACACACACACACACACACACACACACACACACACACACACACTTGTGTCTCTCTCTTGCTCTTGAAAAACAAGCCACACAAACAATATTATTTACTTAATTATTTTGTTACTTGTTGGCACTGTTGTGGAGCCCTGCATCTCAAGCTTTTCATTACCATTAGTGACTGCTGCTCATTGTTCTCGTCGTGTGAACATGAAACTCAAGCTGAACCTTGATTTACAACAACAAAAGCAGAGAAGAAACATAATAACCTCCATATCCAGTGTCAAAAATCCACTAAAAGGTTTTGACCCGTCTGGACGAATTTCACAGTTTTCCGGGAAGCTACCAGGATGGGGAATCTTCCCAGTGGACCAACAGGAAGGATACTGGTTTTCATTTTCTGAAGAGATTTACTGCAATAACAGAGAAGATATCCTGACCCAAAGTCCCCTGCTGGTTGTTTATTGAGCTCCTGACCCTCATGCTAGGAATGAATAGTGGGAACAAGCTAAAAAAGTAAAACGCAAAAAAGCACAAAAGCATTTAAAGCACGGTTATGTTCCCATTGTGTATCATGTGCATATTAACTTTTCTTCAAAGGATCTAGACATCTATTCTTGCTTGAAAGTATATATATACATGAATAGTTGGCTAAATGATGAACTACCACTCGACTGAGTAATTGTAGTGTAGCTTCCTGTCAGCATCATGCTAGCTAGCGTTGGAGGCCGTAGGGTTGGGTATAAACGGACCAGAGGTTTTCCTTTACAAGCGGTGTTTTTGTTTGGGACCTTAAGCCAACTGTGCTTCAGATCCCAACATGAACGTGTGAGTCCCAACATAAAAGCAAAGGTGCAGGCCTACACAGATGGTAGTGTTCAGTAGTAGACACACAGGGGGTGAACTCACAAGGCGTTTCAGAGCAGGGCACAGACACGGTCGATTCTCAAAGCTTTATCAAGCACAGCTGTTGGAAACACCTTTGTTTACACACCGCTTGATAACACTATGAGTTACGTAAATGAGCGTTACATGTGGATAGCATTTCAATAAACGTTAGAGGAGATCCGTTGTCACAGTGAAAACCAAGACGTTGTGTTTTAGATTTATTAAGACTTTTTTCCCACAGTTTGTAAACTAATTGCCGTGGTTTATTTGGTTGATATGAGGGAATGATGGGGGTGGGGGTGGGGGTGGGTTCTACATTTGAACAGAAACAAGGGCTTCAGTCTAAAGTTGTTCATATATCTACAAGTCCATTCCTGATAGGTTGACGCTGTGTACAGTAACCCATAAGCATAGGCCTTCAGAATAACTCATGAGGAAACTTTTCCTGACGTTCTCAGCTCTGTTTGGACGGTAAAAACAGGAACAAGTGCTGTCATTCTTCCTCTCTGCCCTCCTTTCATTGGTCCACCCTAAATATAGGTCAGAGGATTTGAACCGCTGGCAGGAGGCCAAGCTTTTCAGCCCTACTCCTCCTTGCCTTAGCTGAGTGCTGACTCCTCTCTACTCCTCCTCCATGCTCTCTACTCTCTACTGCCCTCCTCTCCTTCCTGTCATTCCTCTTTCTTTCTTTCTCTCCTTCTTCCTCTCTTCTCCTCTCTTCCGTTGACCCATAAAGTTAACTAAAGTTATATTTGTATATACTGTATCCCCCCCCTCCCCTTGTGAGGTTTTAAATGGCAGTGGATTGGCTTCATTAAACTCTTTGGCTGAGACCAATCAGGGCATTGCGTGACCCGGGAGGAGGATCGAGCCGCCGGGTGCTTCAGAAAGGGCAGGGGAAGTGGACGTGAATACATTTTCAGAGCACTAACAATACAACAATGGAGGAGTCTTAAAGTGAATGCGCAGATGAAGAAGATGAATGATGGGCGACGTCTTTTCTAGTCACAGTGGATTGCATTGTTAAGATATCTTCACCATCGCATTGAGTACAGTGCAGCCCTTTCTGCCTTCGCTGGTGGAGCAGGGCATTACCAGGGTTGGAGGTTGAATTCCCACTATGGCCTTGCAGCATACGAATGTATGCACACGCTGTGGTGAGATGCTCACAATTTTAAAGCTTCCACTAAAGGGTATAAGTAAATCTTAATGATTCAAGGAAAATGGTGTGCCATGGTCATATCTCAACATGTTACAGTATACAGATCCCTCCTTATTCCTATTCAATTTCCAGGTAGTGTGACATTAGATTTGGATAAGTGTCTAAATATTTCACAACAGGTTAGGTCCATTTGGGTGCCACGGTAGCTGTGGTATTTATATTAGTGTCTGTTCCTATTGGCTGTCGGCCAGTAATGAACACAACGTGGTCATAAAGTACTCGGATATGAGGCATTGTGTGTGTGTGTGTGTGTGTGTGTGTGTGTGTGTGTGTGTGTGTGTGTGCGTGTGCGTGTGCGTGTGTGTTCCAGGTCAGCTGTGGGTGTCGGTGAGCGGGGGTAAGGTCATGGTGTTCGATGCCTCCTCCTGGTCCATCACACACACCTGTCTCCAGGTCGGAACCGCTAGACTGGTGAGACGCACACAGTGGTCCCACACCCACTTGAATACAAACACACGCAATTCACACACACCCCTTTATACAAACACACAAAATTCCCAACACACTTTCATACAAACACACACACAAATACCGAAACGCTCACTCACACACACTTACACATAAAATGCAGACTCCCATTAAATACACATACGTAGGCGCCATAGAGGGGCCATAACAAAGACGTTGCCACCTTTTGTTGTTACACTGTTGAATTCTTTCTTTTGTTACCTACATGGGGTGATCAGATAAAAATAAATTATACTCAATGAAAAAATGTTCTTGGAGGAAGTACATGTGCTGTAAGACATGTGAACATCTTTGAGTCGTTTTCAAGGGCAGGGCTAATTCACTCACCTCCATGCTAAAGCAAGTTGGCCATAGTCACATGCACTTTGTTATCTAAGCGTGAACAGGGGCTCACAAGAATGACCTGTGCGCGTATGTGCACAGTCAAGCTGCAAATGTTTTCTTTCATGGTTTGAAAAGTCGGTGTGTTTGCATGTCTTTCAGAAAAAGTTAAATGTTTGCACGTATTTCCCCTGTAGTAGTGTACAAATACTATAAATGTGAACGGTTTAATGTTTGCGAACTTCATTGCTAACTTATAACTGTATTTACGTTAAGGTAGGTCACAAAAACAAATCCAACACTAAACAGTTCACTGTCCATTCAATATGTATAACAGTCCAATGCTGCCATCTAGTGGACAGTGAGGGGACTCACCGTTTCTGGCTGTACCAAAGGAATAGGAGCTTTTAGTTCACCATTCCCCTTTCTACTCTTCCATTATTTAGCAGACACTCCCCTTATGAAGCAGACAGTAAGTTATGTAATATGCTCAAGAATGGCTCCAAATGGACAGTTAGAATCGAACCCGGAACTTTAATACAAGGAGTCGAACACCCTCCTAACCCCTACTATAGTATCCCCATAGGCCCACCCTTCAGCGGGTTCTGCAGGGGGAACGCTGTAGACCTCCTGGAGCTCAGGCTGTGTGTGTGTGTGTGCTCTCTGGTCCAGAACTGCATGCTGGAGGTGGACTCGGACCAGGTGTGGATGGGCTCCGAGGACTCTGTGATCTACATCATCACCGTGGCGACCATGGTGTGCAACCGACAGCTGACCGAGCACCGGACCGAGGTCACCGGCCTGACCCTGGGAACGGACAAGTACAGGTGAGGCGCACGCACATACACGCACACAGAAACTATGCATACGTGTGTAGCACACTACCCTTATGCGTCACCCTGCAGGCAGAAACACAAGTACACACTAGCTCACACACACTGTCACACACGTTGAATGAACATACACACACACAAACAGACACACACACACACACCTGCTTGTGCGCTCACAACAACACTATCTTAAACATCTTTCTCAAGCACGGACACGTCTACACCAGAACATTGCACACACACACCCCCAACACACACACATAAGCCCTTATACCTGACATACTAACTGGTTTGACCTGCTACAACATGGTGGTCTGACGATCAGGATTGCGGATAGTGAGATACTTATGGACGTTTACCGTTGGGTCACCATGGAAGCAGCTGGGTTTTTTGTCTTCTAAGCATCTCTAATTACTAATATGCTGACTAACCAACCGTCCTGACCTGCTTCGGTTCATCAGCCAGAAGGTGGCGTACTCGTGCAGTGCTGAGGGCAATGTCATGCTGTGGGACTTGGCTACGCTACAGGTGGGTCCTTTGTTGAGTTTTGGACTGTTTTCGGCCACTAGGTGGCAGTATTCATTCAATTTTTGTATTGCGTTACCAAACACTGGATCTAGATCTATAGATCTGAAGATTAATGAGAAATTATGTTACAGACATAAGTTTAGTAAGTAGCTTGGTCGGTCCAAGCGAACGTACAACATAACCAACATTCTTTACAGACAGTAATGGAGGTTAGCTAGCTGAAAACCCTTTCAAGCGGTCACACGTTCACGTTAGCGGTGGCTAATCGCAGCACTGTGTTCTCCCTCGCTTAGGTGAGGAAACAGTTCCGTCTGTCCTGTGACCGCCTGCTGTCCGTCTGCAATCACAACGGAGGCCTTTGGTGCTGTGAGTTCATTATATATTAAGTTTATATAGAGAGAGACACATACCTACTACACACTATTGTTCTTATTAAGATTAAGAACCATTATCAGTGTTGTTCTGTAATTCCCTCTCTCTCTGTGTCTGTCTCTGGGTGTCTCTCTCCCAGGCTCCAGGGACAGTATCATGGAGGTGTGGAGGAACGGTTCCCTGAAGCACCGCATGAGCCTCCCTGAGCAGCTCAAAGGAGCCGGCTCCGCCTTCAGCTCCATCCTGCTGCTACCTGAGGTAGGTAGGCACACACACACACACACACACACACACACACACACACACACACACACACACACACACACACACACACACACACACACACACACACACACACACACACACACACACACACACACACACACACACACACACACACACACAGGTGATCACAAGTCAAATTATGCAGGTCCAAGTCAGCTCATAAGTCTTCGCTCACGAGCCCAAGTCAAGTCTTAAGTTTCGCAGTTACACTAAACCCACTTTTTCAATACCGATTGAGGCTAAGACACACACACACACGCACACACAAACACTTTGAAACATACACATAAACACAAAATTGGTGAATAAACTTGCACGTGTTCTAATCATGTAGGCATCTTTTTGAATATACAACTTTTTGAAACCCAGATTTTATTCCTCACCTGTGGTCCCATGCTACCCTCTCTTCGCCAACCCACTTCCCTGTCTCTCTTCCATATATATATATAGGATGTCTATGTTGGCATATCCTTGAATTATACTGTGTCCATTAATCCCTGATATATGGACACCTACTAAGTAATTCCAGTCAAATTGTCTGTTCAGCCTTCAAAACGAGAGCTGGTACATTGTGGGAAATGCATAAGCTGTAATCAGAATACGCGTTATATACTATATACCCTATGGTATCTGTGGTATAAAGGCTGGGGCGAATTTCAAATTATAAATATGTACACTTTATGTGGATTTCCATTGAAATCCATTTCCATTGAAACGAATGGCGCGGTGAATAGTCTTCAAAACGAGAGCTGGTTAATTGTGAAAAATGAATTAAACTGTAATCAGACAACGCGGTTATATGCTATAGACCCTGGAGTTTCTGTGGTATAAAGGCTGCAACGAATTTCGAATTCTAAATATGTACAATGTATCCTTTAAATACGTCCATGGAACAGATGGCCAATGTGAATGATAGATACGTGTGGACCGCTGAAGAGGAAAAACTTTTCCTTGCTCTAATCGAAGAAAAAAAACATTACAGCTATTTTAGATGGAAAACAACGCAATTCCACTTTATATCAGGACCTAAGAGAGGATGTTAGCAAAATGATACGACAAGCCCTGGAATGTGTGTTGTTTTCCGCTCCAAACACTTGATGGAAACGCACCTATTTCGAATTTCTTTTTTGCGAACTTTCTAAAGATTCGCTTTACATTTTAGATGGAAACCTGCACACACAAACAAAAATGTACACAAAGGCGCACATACAGACACGGATACACATGCGCATGCAAACTTCAACACAAACACAACATGTCACTCGCCCTCATTTCCATATTAACCGTGAGCTGCGTTTGTGTTTGTCAGCTGGAGGAGTTGTGGAGTGTGTGCATGGACTCGGGCGAGGTGTGTGTGTGGCACATCAAGGACGCTACCAGACCCTACCACCGGGTGGAGCTGCAGGACTGCAGTGGCTGTTTCTGCATGATCAGGGTTAAGAACCAGGTAAAACATCCATCCATCCATCCATCCATCCATCCATCCGTCCATCCATCCATCCGTCCATCCATCCATCCGTCCATCCATCCATTCCATCCATCCATCCATCCATCCATCCATCCATCCATCCATCCATCCATCCATCCGTGGCGGCTGGTGGTTTTTAAAGTGAGAGAGGAATGACTGCGTGCTTGGTTGCCATTGGCCATTGGTTAGTGTCGTATGGTGGCATAAGTATGTGAGCCTCAAGTGGTTTCAGGGTGTTTTGGGGAACTACAAAATAGCAGGGAGGGATAATTATGTGAATTCATACAAATCTACCAGTGGCAGCATTGTACTTTGAAAGCGGGTGGGCTGCATTTCTTGGACTACAAGGGCAGAAGGAAAGGATGCAAAGCCAATTAGTCAAATCAGGCCTACTCTTGATTTGTAAAACTAAATAAAAAATCTCAGCCTAGCATAGGGCCTATTTTTTCCCTCAATGACTGAAGCTATTGGTTGTAATTTGGCTATGTTTATTTCAGCTACAATTGTTTTAAGAAAAATGAAGGCACAAGACCAAAAGTGATGCCATTTAAAATGCATCATGCTCTGAATCATTCACTAACATCCTTTCCACAATATCAAACAGAAGTAAGTAAGACAGCGTAACAAACAATTAAAAGAACAACAGGAACATTATTTCACAGCTATTTGCATGGGCTGTAAGCCTAACCTTGTTTGAGGCAAATGTGGATGTTAATGGATGTTTCAGAATGTGGGTCATGGTGTTAAGCCAGTTAAGATTGAGGGACTTTGTTTATAGATCAAGTCAATCCTCCTAGCGGGCTACGGAAACGCCAATATAGCCGACCAGAGCCGCACCGTACCGCAACGAACAGTAGCACACCGCTCGGTGGCAACGAGGCATACGACTGAGCGGGTTCATTGGTTCTCGTAGCCTAGACATACATATATACACACAACGCACATATATACCTACAACACACATACATACATATATACATACAACGCACATATATACATACAACGCACATATATACATGCAACGCACATATATACATACAACACACATATATACATACAACGCACATATATACATACAACGCACATATATACATACAACGCACATATATACATACAACGCACATATATACATACAACGCACATATATACATACAACGCACATATATACATACAACGCACATATATACATACAACGCACATATATACATACAACGCACATATATACATACAACGCACATATATACATACAACGCACATATATACATATATACATACAACGCACATATATACATATATACATACAACGCACATATATACATATAAACATACAACGCACATATATACATATAAACATACAACGCACATATACACACACACACTAAAACACACTAAAACACACCTATTGACAAACCCGGGTAATCTCCCCTCGGCCCCCCCTCGGCCCAGGTGTGGATCGGGGGCGTGGCCCGCAGCTCTCTGAAGGGCAAGGTGTACATCCTGGACGCGGAGCGCCACCTGGTGCTGAAGGAGCTGCACGGCCACGCCGACCGCGTCACCGCGCTCTGCTCCGCCGAGGACCGCTACGCTCTCAGCGGCGCCGGGAAGCTCGACGGCAAGGTCGCCATCTGGAAGGTGGAGTAGGCGGAGCCTGAGGGAGGGGGCGGAGCTCGCTACTGCCAGGTGGGTTGGTGGGTGGAGGTGTGTGTGTGTGTGTGTGTGTGTGTGTGTGTGTGTGTGTGTGTGTGTGTGTGTGTGTGTGTGTGTGTGTGTGTGTGTGTGTGTGTGTGTGTGTGTGTGTGTGGGATGAAGAGAGGGGAGGAAGGAGGTAGTGTTGGCACGTGAGGCACTTAAGATAAGATGTGATATACTTATCTTATCTACATATACCTTTTGGGCATTTAGCAGACGCTTTTATACAAAGCGACTTACAATAAGTACATTTGTCATAAGAAGTGAAACAATATCGCTGTTAGTACAGTAAAGATGTTCATAGAACCAAGTGCAAGTACAACAATCGCTAGGCTAACCCATTCCTCGTGTACAGCAATGCTAGCAGCTACTGCAGATGTTCCACAATTAAGAACTATGAAAAAGTGCGTACAATAAGTGCATACATTAAGTGCCAGGACGTACAACATACAATGGGGGCCGGAAGGGGCTGGGTAGCTATCTTATACTGATCTTATCACATACCAGACTGTGAATGCGTGTGTCACAACAGAAAGAACAGGACAGTCGTATCTATATTGTGTCTCGAATATCTACACCCAATATGAGTAGACTCAATGCAATGAACAAAATAAAAAAATAAAAGACACCATCAAGGTGGACGTTATTGACAGCATGTGCTGTCAATTTAAATATTCAAACCATACTGTATAGACCGCTTAGATAGGTGTCATAAACAACAAGTATACGCTGCCTTATTTAAACTTTGGCATGTTGCTTTGTCCAATCCAGGGATAGGTTCGGGGGAAGCGTTTTGTGAGGACCTCCGTACCAGAGAGCCCTTCCTTGTGGGGACGCAGACTAAACAGTGGAAGAACGCTGGGCATGTGGATGTACCTGGGATGAAACATTCCTCGTTCCATCCAGGACCAGGGTCAGGACCTGGGTAATGAGGACTTCCTGTCATGAATGGATGTCCTCGTTGGGTCTTGACCGAGTAAAGGACCCCTGGGAATGACGGCGAGGAGAACCATGATCACACATACATCCCCTCACCCCAATGGCGACGTTGGAATTTTCTCATCCAATAACGTCCCGTTCAATACACGTTTGTGTCTTGAATTGAGGTGTTTGTTGATATAAACTGGAAGTTTACAAAAGGAGAACGGCTTGTTCGGATAATTCAAGCAAGTGTTTTTGACTTTAATTAGGAAGGAAATTAGGAAGACCTTACTGATGTTTTAGTTAAAGAAAACCGACGTTAAGCGTGTTACTACAGAATCAATGGTGATCGACAACTTCTCACTATAGCGACGACATGCACATGAACAGACCAGTATTACCAGGTGTGTGTCTGTGTGTGTGTGTGTGTGTGTGTGTGTGTGTGTGTGTGTGTGTGTGTGTGTGTGTGTGTGTGTGTGTGTGTGTGTGTGTGTGTGTGTGTGTGTGTGTGTGTGTGCGCGCGCACACATACAACCCCTTTACGTACCAAAGATGTGCCAAAATAAGATGTCAATAAACTTATATTTTACAAATTATTTTATATTATAGGAACATGACTATTACAACATACGATTCACAATGAAGGTAATATCAGCTTTGGCCTATTTTATAATACATTAAAAACACACCTTTTAAAAAGATTTAAAACTTTTTGACCACAAACTATTTCGATATGCAATCCAAAATGAATGAGGATGTTTGGCTTGAAATTGCTGCAACTGATGGAACATTCCTTTTTCAAACGATTCCAGTTGACAAATTAATTGAAGGCTTAAAGAATGACCTTATGATAACATTAAAATGGCTGCCATACTATCAGTTATCATTAAAAAAAGATTTCCCCTCACTGAAGTTGAACTCAAAAATGTCCATCGTTGCATTGTATAGATTTGTTAGTTATATAATATATATGTTAAGGCTCAATAGGGCCAAATAACTTTTCCATTCTGGCTTACAACATATTTTTGTATCGACAACAAACTGCTTTTAAGTGAAAAAGGTGGTTAAAGTATTTCTGACCAGGCAATGTGAAACATGACCAGTTAACAAAACGTAATGCTGACCAACAACTAGAATATTTTTCAAACAATGGCTTTTATGCTTTAATATGTGAATTCGGTAGACTTAAATATTTATCATTTATTTTTACGCCATTTTCTGTCGGGCTACTTTGCTCTACTTTGAATGCACATTTTTGTTTACCCTTTGTTTCCTCTTGCACTTAAACTTCACAACTGGAGCCTTAAATCAAACACTGCCATTGTATTATATTTTTTCTCTAATCCATTTAACATATATGGAACACTACGTTGTCTTTAATATATCAAACTGTTTTTATGAAGGGCATTGTGTTATTGCAACATATTTATAAACTGCACATGTATGTTTGTGTTTTAGATGTATGTACGTGATTTAGGTTGGTGACACACTTCACTTGTAACGTATAAGTTAGTTATCGATGAGTATTATAGCCCAAAATAAGATTTCCGTTTTACTTTATCCTCGTTTTATTCAACCTTTGTATTGTACATAATAAACAAGCCATTTGACAACCATTTACACATTCTACTTTGTGTACCAAAATTCCACAATTAATCAAACGTTTCTCTCAGTTGAGTTTACTGATGGATTTCTAATGTAATCAAATTCCCTCAATCTACTAACGTTGGAAGGGGCCACCGCTGTACCTATCTCCGTTCACCAGAGGAGGGCGCTGCCATGTCTATAACGCCTCCGATCCTGCCCAAGAGGGACTCGATGGATCCAACTTCCTGGACTTAGTGCTGCTCCTTTATTTCCTGTCTTACATTACTGGACAAACTGATTAATCCAGGTGTGTCTGAGTAGTCATAATGGTCAGACACACCTGGATTAATCAGTTTATCCAATAATGTAAGACAGGAAAAAAGGAGCAGCACTAAGTCCAGGAAGTAGTGGAGCTGTGCATAGAGCCCCTACCGAATTACTTTAAATTAAGAGTTTAGACGTGCCATCAGCAGGAGAGATAGGGGTCCTGATGACAATAGCGTGGATAAATCCAGCAACCAATAGTTTCATCATTGTGGGTATTGGAAGCAAATACACCTGGCTGGCTGAAAGAACTATGAGATGACTAACAGATAGGCCTTCATAGACCGGCTGATTTTTTGCTATCTATCATGTGTCATGGACTCGTTCTTGTAGGGGTTGTTTTGTATGACACTTATCACGCGGAATCTTTGACCGTAGCGTTGCCTTACGACGGGGAATTCAGACGTAGCAGGTCATGAGTGAAGAATCTCCTGCTGAAGGCATGGCTACAGGAGGGCTATCAGTGGGTATTGGGGATCAAACCAACAACCTATACTCATGAAGCATCTCTTCTGTGCTGCACGGTTGGTCTTGGTTCAACAGTAGCATGCCAAGATGGAAGGGCGTGCTGAAACACCTACATTGTTAATTTGAAGTTATTTTTAACTGTGGGAAAGTTTTTTTTCAAAACTTATTTTGGAATTATAGACGTATAAGCCTTATTTTGCAAAGCAGTTCATGTATTCATCGTGTTTCGCATCAGAAGGACCTGAGGGATATCGACAAAAGGATTTTTCGCCGGCAAAATTATTAATAAATAGGCACTCGATGACGTAATAGGCCAATTAGCGCTGCTGTAATCTTGGTGACATAAAGCCATCGACATGGTGACAAGTTCTCCCTGCAGTGTCTCGAGCAGCGTTCTAACCGGCTCCTGGTCCTCAAGCCCGTCCAGGGGAGACGCACGTCAAGTAAGTTAGTCTGGCCGTGCACACATGCAAGATCGTTTCCCCTCTCAGCTAAAAGGTAAAGCAATCGATAACAAGCACACTGATTAGAAAACATCACGCGTACGCCGATAGAACGTGACGTTCTGCCTGGTAGTTCCGAGCGTGACCCCACATCCACACTACATCCCCTTTGAGAAACCCTCCAAGCCACGCCCCTGTGTAAGCCACACGTGACGTCGACGGAAACCGTGACTGCGGGCTTTTTTTCTACCACCGACACATATTGCTTTTAAAGGCGCTCGCTCACAGCGCAGTGGCTTCAGCTGCCAACGACCGATGCACCCGCTGCCGCTGACGCCGCCGCGCGCTCTGCTGTCCGTTAAATAGACCGACAACAACAAAGACAACGGCGCTCGTCCCGCGCGCGAGGGGCTGAATGTACGAGGTGAAGAGGTGAGCGACAATACGTGATCATTTCGGTCGTGCATTTTTGAGAAGAGTCGCACTCCTCCGCTCTGGCGGAATAGCAAGCATCTCAGGTTGCGGCTGCAGGGGCGGGGGTAGCAGAGGGGGGTTGGGGGGGCGCTCGCTCCAGTAGTCTGCGCCGACTGCGCGAGTACAAAAACAATAACAGTCCGCTGCAGCGAAGCCGGCTTGCCTTTGAAGCTGTCGCAAACATAACCATAGTGGTGTTCATATCTATCTATATTTAAATTATATGTATCTATGTCAATATATCTGTATGCCTTATTTTATGCTTTTCATAATTTCATTGGTGTCACTGTCAACGCCGATGTTGAGTAGTTAAGTTAAAGGGAAAACAGAGCGCGGGTTTCGGGTAACAAGGCTCCGTACGCCCACAAAGCTCCGGAGTGATGTTGGGCTTCAAGAGGTATTACAGGTTCTAATTAGGGGTGTCAGTCATTATGGAAGGTTCGCCATAGATAGGAAAAGCCTCCGGAGTGATGTGTGGGCTTGCAAGTAGGTAGTACATGTTGAGTTCTAATAAAGGTGATGACAGTGCAGTTAGGGAAGGCTTCGGCCATAGATAGGATGTGGGGCTTCAAGAGGTATTAACAGGTTCTAATTAGGGTTGTCAGTCTTATAGTTTCGCCATAGTTGTGGTCCTACTTCCTCTTCGTTTTGAGTGCTCACATCCACTTGACACACTGCTGTCACAGGTGGATTTGATGCATGGTTTTGTGAACCTGCACAGTGCAGACTGCCAGTGCGGATGATGACAACTAACGTGGGGTCTTGTATAAATGGTGATGCTGTCAACTGCAGGCGAATTCTAGTTAATGTTGTTAAGTAGCCTGCCGCCTGCTAGTGCTCGAGGCGTCGCAGCAACAACGTTTTTGTGTGCGCGGCCATGAGTGTGCTCTGTTTTCTTCTAACTTGCATTAGAGCCAATATGGGAATCTGAAATACCTTGTACATCCATGATCTCACCTCGGCTGAGACCAGGGATGCACAAGGTATATCAGACAGAGAAGTGTGTGTGTGTGTGTGTGTGTGTGTGTGTGTGTGTGTGTGTGTGTGTGTGTGTGTGTGTGTTCACTTGTGTGTGTGTGTTGTGTGTGTGTGTGTGTGTGTGTGTGTGTTGTGTGTGTGTGTGTGTTCACTTGTAATGATTGGCTGTCTTCTGGATACACTGTTTAAATGTCTTTAACGCGGTGTGTGTGTGTGTGTGTGTGTGTGTGTTGTGTGTGTGTGGTGTGTGTGTGTGTGTGTTGTGTGTGTGGTTCTACAGTACCAGCGTCCGATTGTAACGTGGGCCAAACTGCAACTTCTCGTCAACATTAATGAAGCTTTCAAGGCTTTTTGGTAAGTAACAGGAGAGGCCGATGGGAGTCACACACACCCTCGTTTGAACCCTATCAAAGAGTCAATAACAGAACGGCTGAGAGACAAAGTGAGAGATGAAGTCAGGGATGGAGTAGCAGTGTTTGCGTGACATCGATTAATTGAGTGAGAGTGTTTGAGGGACAGTTATTGAGTGACACAGATGGAGTGAGATTGTTTGAGTGACACCGATTAATTGAGTGAGTGTGGAATTGAGAGACGGAGTGAGAGTTATTGAGAGTCGCAGATGGAGTGAGAGTGTTTGAGTGACACAGGTGGAGTGAGAGATGGAGGGGGAGTGTTTGAGTGACAGAGATGGAGTGAGAGACGGAGTGGGAGTGATTGAGTGACACAGATGGAATGAGAGACAGAGTGAGAGACATAGTGATGAGATGAGTCAAGCAGTGAGTAGCATTATCCTTTTAGACAATGTCCAAATAATCAATTATAAAGTATTGCAGCTAGGGCTTTGACTTTTGCCCAAAAATCATATTCGAAGTTCGTTTGTTTATTAATATTAATATTCGAATATATTCGAATATTTATTAATAATATTTTGACCATTAAATGCCTTCAGTAAGGCCTCGTGCCCACTACCTCCGTCAGTTGTCCGTCACCCATTGACTTTGAATGGGGACGGACGCGCAATGCATTGTGGATCCGTCCGTTCAGTTGGAGCGTTCGAAACCGTCAGAAAGTTGAAAAATGTTCAACTTTTTCGGCAGCGACGGATCCGTCATCCAATCAGATCGCGTATAGGCAAATTTAAGCACTGTGACGCGACTCGGGCTCGATACTGGAAAGCGGTAGCAGCGGCGAAGAAGTTAATTTAAAAAATGGAGCGCGAAGCGATTTGATTGGCTGACGGAATGCCTATTGCGAAGATACTTCCTCCATCCGTGAGCCACGCCTTCCCAAGTCCGTTGACTGACGGTGCAGTGGGCACGTACCGACCTGGATGCAATGGTTATCGGCAGTTGCGGTGGGTCAATAGAGGGCGCTAGGGCGCCGCCCCTCCGTGAAATATTCACTTGAATATATCTGCCAACTATTAATCAACTATTATCAATACAAAATAAATCAACAAAAGCGTTGATCCTCGTTTAATTGTGTGATATACTTTCCACTGCCAGCGACCATTTAAATGCGCCTGAGCGTCAATGATTTGGGCTAGGCTAGTTATTGGTCATTTGAAATAAAGCCCTCCTCCAAGTAAGGGGCGCCGGCCACGTTGAAGTCAATGTAAGCTCGCCAACTTTTTGCTGTCAATCAAGCAAGGAATGCTTTTCATTGGCGCAAGAAAATTCGCCCTCGGATCGCAGCAGTGTGCGCACCAGGCCAATGGTATCGGATTTCTTTTTTGTTATCACCACATGATTGGACAATTCAGCGAATCAATCAAACAGGCTACCTCCCTCAGCAGCAGTCGCGCAACACAACTACACGTAGAGAAGAGCTAGATCGCTGACTAGCAGAGAGTTGTAAGCACTTTCCACCCTTTTCAGTGGAGGAATTGGACTCCACAAGCAATGGTATTCTTAAAATGAGCAAGTAAGTAACATATTCATTTAGTCTTTCGACCTGTAGCATATGAACAAAATTAAGCATCATATTTCTAAGACTAAAAAAATGGACGCTATAGAACAGTGATCATGATTTTTCCCTCAATATCAGCAATGGTTTATTAGGTTTCTAATAAATCGCTGTCTAATCAATGCTTCATTCACTGCTTCTTCCGTGGTCATTAGGCCTACAATATTATGAATAGACTGCGTCGGGTTCTCCGACGTCTCTCCCTCTTGGCTTGCCCATAACGGGTTTAAATATTAAGGGCTGCCTAATATTCGTTCGAATTTTGATTTATTTTTTCTAATTAATCGCAGCTAAATATATTAGAAGGACTATCATAGAAGTCAAGCAAGTTGAACCTCCTGAAACAATGCTCACACAACCTGTTTCTGAATTCCATTACCATTCTGGTTCTCCATGTGTGGTGAAATGCGTAGGGTTGGGATTTTCAGGTCGAACGACTATTGTTTTGAACAGTATCACCGATGCATTACCTTTATTTTTGTACCTGATGGAAGTATGTTTTCTTTCCCTACGGGAGTTTTGTACTTCGTTAATGCATAATAATTAAAATTATATTTTTATATATAAATATATATGTAGCCTATATATATATATATATATATATATATATATATATATATATATATATATATATATATTAAAAAAAAATTATACATTGATACTAGTCAAGGCGGGGCCCTGGCTGGTGTGTTTGGTTGGGTGTTTGTGTGTGAACAGCTGCGCACACGACTGCTTTTTTTCACTTCTTCAACTCCTTCCTTACGTTGTCTTGGTTCTTCTCTCTCTCTCTCTCTCTCTCTCTCTCTGTCTCTGTCTCTGTCTCTGTCTCTGTCTCTCTCTGTGTCTCTGTGTCTCTCTGTCTCTGTGTCTCTCTTGTGTGTGTGTGTGTGTGTGTGTGTGGCCATGTCCCTCTGTTGAAGTCTAATGTGCAGAAGGACTTCTGAGAACAGGAGAGGCACACACACACACACACACAATCATATTCCCCCCACGTCCGTCTCACTGTTATCACATTGTATTTTGATGATTTATGTTGCAGATTCAATATTTTTCGATATCGCAGAAGTTGGCACGGCAAGCAACAGCGTTGAATATAGCCTTTGTGCTAACCACATTTTATTTTCATTGAGCCGAATAATACTGTGTTTTTGACACAGACTGCTCATTGTTCACACTCAACACAACCCTGTGTTATTAATGAAACCTTTATTTAAAAAAAACTCCCAGACGTGAAAGAGAACAAACCCAAGTGGACTTTCTTTTACACACAGGTCACCACTTGCAGGGTAGCAGTTACTGAGTTTTTACTTTTTCAAGACGATTTTGGTTTATTTTATTATATTTTCAAGACCATTGGACCATCCAGAATGCCAGGGTCTGCCAGGATCAGATCGATATTGTGGGATGACGTTTATTAGGTGAGTGCTTCATGCAGCGCTCAACTATTTTTCTTCATTTCTTTCTTTCTTTCTTTCTTTCTTTCTTTCTTTCTTTCTTTCTTTCTTTCTTTCTTTCTTTCTTTCTTTCTTTCTTTCTTTCTTTCTTTCTTTCTTTCTTTCTTTCTTTCTTTCTTTCTTTCACCTAGAGACCGCATTCAAATTGAAAATATTCAGAATAGCTCGGAATCGCGTGCTTCTTTTCAGATTTTTTTTAAATATTTTATACTTTTGAAGATATTCTACTTTTAAGAAATTATCTTTTTTTATATGAAAGCCAATTTTCAACCGTTTATCTTTGTTCAAACCATTTAAAAAATATACACACTTGTATCTTCAATAATATCTAAACAGAATTTCGATATAATTTAAACTTTATTCAGAATCACAGTTTTAGTTTCATACCGCTTCGTTTTCAGTTGGTCTCATTGATTAACGTTGACGCTGCAGTGTTGCCAGATTGGGCGGTTTTTCCCGCCAGATGGGTCTACTTTTGGAGGACGTTCAGGCAGTGTTGCGCGCTTTTCATTCAGCCGTAACTTTATTTGTTTCCAACCATTTACTTTTTCTTAGATGGTGTGCATGTTTACATTAGTTACTCCATTTAGACTTTTGAAATCCAAATCCTTCACTTGATTTAAGCCATTTAACGTTTCTTTATGTCTTAATCTATGTGGCTTTATTAAAAAATATTTTTACCCTCACTTTGTAGGCCTACTACAGCACTCACCGCATTTTCTGCAGGAAATGCATGTTTTAGTTAATGATTGGTCTCCCATTAGATTCGAACCAGCAAACACAATCGATCAGAGTGCGGTCGGCACTATTTGGCCTGGGGTGTAATGTAAAGATCCCTCTCACAGGCACGCAGGCAGAGCCAAGCCCTACTCCACATTTATAAACACAGCTGGTTCATCTCCAAAACCTCACATTGGCTGTCTTGATGATCGACAGATTGTGTGTTTGATTTGTTGTCATGCACAGCTCATACATCTGCCTGGCACACTTACAGACATCCAACCAACAGTGCATCACCTCATCAGGTCATTCACACAGTCTATGGCATTGATGAATAGGCAAAAGGTTGCTTTTGTGGTATGAGGTGGTGTATCTAAATTAAACCATAATAAGGGAAAAAACTGTCGGAAATGTAATTTTATCCTTGAGGATTGAACTGGCCTACTTGACACACACACACACACACACACACACACACACACACACACACACACACACACACACACACACACACACACACACACACACACACCACACACACACAACACACACACACACACACACACACACACCTCGACAGGAAAATTGATTCAAATTCTCAGGGATCATATTTGCATTGCAAAGCAGCACTTCTGTGGGATCAACAAGGCTAGCCATTAGTTAGCTAGCTCTAGTTATAACTTGGTTCATGAAGGCTGTTATGTAACTCCCAAATTTCCGTGCTATAAAATAAATTGTTGCTTTTTTGTTGTGTGGACATTAACCATCTCTGTTTTTTCATGTGATAATTAATAATTACTATTAAGTATTGCTATCACAACTTTACATTAAATTAACCTTACTCTGTGCTACTCAGTCGCCTAGCAACAAATATAGGCTACAGTTAGCAGTGCCAGTAAAGGAAGTTACGCTAATGCTATGTAAATATTAACATAGCATTAGCAGAACATATTGTTGTGTAAAACGCACAGTATTGCATATAACCATTGTCTTTGTATTACGAAGTTGGATAAAAGATAATACAGCCATTAATATTGCAAATGATCAACTAATTAACCAACAGAAACAATGTCCAAATGACGTTGAATTTTGCCAATGTATTTAGCTTCTGTTTAGACAAGAACTGAACAGGCAGAAGTTGTCCTTGCCTTCGACTTTCTATTGTAGCTATTGAGCTTCAGCCCGGTCCAATTTGACATTTCGTCGCGTTTGGTGATTGTTCAGCTAAGTAAGGTTAAGGGTTAGGGACTATGCATTCTGTTGCATTGTGTGTGTTTTATGGGAGGAGAGTGGGGGGGGGGGCTGTTGGTGTGTGTTTGTGTTCACGTGTAAGAGAGAGCTTACAGTTTAGTTTAAAACATCAAGTGTGTGTGTGTGTTGTACCCCTCCCCCAGCACTGCAGCAACATTGCACCATAACTCACACGGCAGTCTCTCTCTCTCTCTCTCTCTCTCTCTCTCTCTCTCTCTCTCTCTTCTTATCTCTATTCTATTTGTCTCTCGCTCTCTCTCTCTCTCTCCTCTCTCTCTCTCCTCTCTCTCCTCTCTCTCTCTCTCTCTCTCTCTGTCTCTCTCTCTCTCTCTTATTTATATACTGTATTTTATTTGAGTATCTATATATCCAACCTCTCCCCTCAGTGATTACATAACCCCCCCCCCCCCCCAAAAAGAAAAGTTGTGTGCATGTGTCTCACTTGCTGATTGGCTGAGGGTTGTGTTGGAGTTCCGTTGGACATCAAAAGGCTAAACATCACGGCACTCCCTTACTCCTCCCACCACATCACAGACACCTGCCGAAATAGACTGTGTGTGTGTGTGTGTATGTATGGTGGGGGGGGTGGAGGGAGCGGATCATGCCATTCCCTGAGACACACAAGAAGACAGAACAGTTCATTGTTTGTGACCTTGAACTTTGCAGATATCCTCTTTCCCTCCTTGACACTCTGTAGTTCTCTGGCTCTGCTACGTCTCTCCGTCCGTCTGTCTGTCTGTCGTCTAGTCTTCTTCCAAGGCTAGTCTATAGGAAGGAGTGTCTATTTTTCTCTTGCAATACCTCTCCACCTTGTTCTCCCTCCCTTATTTCTCACAGCTTTCTTTCTGTCTTTCTTTCCTTTCTTCAGTATCAGGGCTGCACACATTGCATTGTACACACACGCCCACAAATAGAAACAACAGTCTACATTGACTGTTTCAAAGCTGTCAATCAGATAGCCTCTAGTGCTGTGTGTGTGTGTGTGTGTGTGTGTGTGTGTGTGTGTGTGTGTGTGTGTGTGTGTGTGTGTGTGTGTCAGGCTATCAGATGAACAACAGGAAGAAAAGGCACATGCCTCTTTTATTCTCCTTTTATTCTCCATAGTGCCACTCTGGGCTCCACATAATGCCCTCTGATGGGGTTACTTGGAGCAACGTGATACATGGTGATACTGTACTGCATCCCACACGTTTTCATACTATACCTTATTCAGTGTCTTCTACTCCTGCCAACATGCAGTGAGCCAAACCACTACCACAGGAGACATGTGAACACCAGCTACAAAAAATGAAAAATTCAATGTGGACTCATGTTAATGATCAAAATGTATAATACATTATTTTGCAGAACTGGATACTTATTATTCTCACTATTTTTTGCTTTTAGAAAAACATCAGAGAGGTTATACAATCATAATCTGGATTACAATAATCTGGTTCAGTGTGATCCACATGCTAGCTCTGATTAGCCTGCTGTTCTACACCCTGATTGGTCCTTAGTACAGCTAGCCACGCCTCCCTTCT
Source organism: Melanogrammus aeglefinus (assembly GCA_900291075.1). NCBI lineage: Eukaryota > Metazoa > Chordata > Actinopteri > Gadiformes > Gadidae > Melanogrammus > Melanogrammus aeglefinus. Next base: position 281,075 of record OLKM01000422.1, read on the forward strand.
TTCTCTGTGTTGCTATGTGTATGTATGTGTGTGTGTGCGACTGTGCGTGTCTTTTTATTTGTGTGTGTATTGGGGAGTAGGGGGGGGCTCTTATGCAACAGCCTAAGGGCAGGTGACAACTTGAAGACTGGTTTGTGTGTGTGCGTGTGTGCGTGTGTGTGTGTGTGTGTGTGCGTGTGTGTGTGTGCGCATGTGCGCGTATTTGTTTTTTGTGAGCGTGTGTGCGAATGCGCTTGCCGTTCATGCACTCACCCAATGTGGATGAAATATGCATGAGCATCTTGAGTGTGCTAAGAATGTTAATAGGGACATGATACCAGAGAGACCCAGCTAGGGGAGAGGGTGCTCTTTAGTTCCATCCCTCCACTGTCTCGCAGTCTCTCTCTACCTCTCGCTCAGTCTCGCTGCCTCTCGCTATTTTTTTCCATTGTTCTCATTTCTCAATCTCCTTCTTAAGAGGGTTAGTTTTTTTTCATGCCTCTTGGTGTTTCCCCTCTTTCCTCCTTTCTGTCCGTCTGTCTGTCCGTCTGGGTGTTCTGTCCTCCCCTCTGTGTACACTTCTTCCCATGGGTAAGGTAGGTGGGGAGGGGAACAGAGGAGGGAAGGGGGGGGGGGGGGTAGGTTAGCCTGCTGAATAAGGGGCCTCTTCCCTTTCAACTAACTCTCTCTCTCCCTCTCCTCTCCACTTCTCTCTCTCTCTCCATTCTGCACCCAACACACAGGGCTCCCTTTTATTTCAATAAAACCAAAAAACGTACTCAATAACTAATAAAAGATAGCCGGACTGAATTGGCCATTAGTTTGATCCCTTATCTGGTGTCAAGTACCAAGTGTCTGGGAGGCTGTATCACAGGGTCCTGGGTTTTAGTTGAAGGATAATTCATATTCCCATCATTTTCAGTTGAATTTACGAATGCAGAGAACTTTTTTTTAAATGCTCTTGAGCGAGAGCGCTTCAGCCGGCTGCAATCATGCAAAGACACACAAAGGCTCAATAGCGCCCAGTGAATGTGCTTCCTCTTAAAGTGCTGCACAGCCCTGACATGCTCAGACTGTTATTCCAAGTGTCCGTCAACATTGAGGAAACCCTCTGTTATTGGTCGGTATTGGGTCTAATCCCGTCTTGCTCAAGAAGAAGTCTCGCTGTGGAATCGCTATGAGTGTATGTATTAATCTCGGAATGGTGTGAAAAAAGCAGAAGTTGATGTTTTACCCACAGCCACACACGCAAACAGACACACACACGCACGCACGCACGCACGCGCACGCACGCACGCGCGCGCGCAAACAGACACACACACACACACACACACGCGCAAACAGACACACACGCACACACGCCTTCCTCAATATCTCCCTTTTCTACGCCTTGACGATGACTCAATAGCAGTAACACGCTGCGTTGCAGAGGCTGCAGAGATTGAAGATGAAAGGGACAACAGATGCTGCACTCCGGCGAGTGGTTGAAGTCATGGCACGCAAGGCTGACTAACCTCCAACTTTATTATATCCCCCCCCCCCCCCCCCTTTACTGCAGCAATAAACCATACCCAAACAATACACACACTTCTGCAGGAAATGTACCACATATATATACTGTATGATTATGATTATGAAATGCTGTTTGTGCGTTGTTATCGTATGATCAGTCCAGTTGGCAGATGGTTGCGTTTTGATGCGGTGACTACAGAGCCATTGCGTAACACTTCAATCTTGTTATTCATCATTCATCAGTGTGACGGTTTTGATCGGCACGAACGCTGCCCACGTTCTCTTGAGCAACCTTTCTCATGGCATGGTTTTCTCCCTTGTTTTCTCCTCTCCCACATGCCACCGTCGACCCATGGGACGGCATCGTCTCACCCTCCGGTCTCCCTTTCGACCTGCCCCCCCTCTGTTCCCGCTGCCCACCGATTGGTCGACTCCGCCTACTGCCTGCAGATTGATCGGCAAATAGATGGGGATTCTCCGGGGAGCTCCGCCCACCTGCGTCGCCTGCCGCCCCCCACCCCCCACCGCCGTCGGCCCCTGCTGCTTCCACCCCGTGCCCCCTCGGCCCTCTGCCCATGCCTGCCTGCAGCCCCCCGCCCTTAATATGACACTGGAACTCACCGAGTGGCCTTCCAAATGGATTTTGTCCACAGCCAATAGACAATAAGCTCGGAAGAAGTAGGAGACATGTCGATGTCTGAATAAGCCACACACACACACACACACACACACACACACACACACACACACACACACACACACACACACACACACACACACACACTCATGTTCATACACTCACATGCTTCGCTCACTCTTAGACATAACGCACCTGTGGAATGTATCTTGCGCCTTTACTGTGAAAATAATTCGACCACTTCCTTTCGCGCCACTCAAGGGCACAGGAGGACCTCAATGCCGTTGGAGTTGGATGATACTTTTATTTTGAAGGCCGGCGTTTAGCGGCATGGCTGACCTGGCTCACATTTATGTTTTTTTGGAGCCCAGTTCTACGCCCGAAGCTTAAATTAATCCCCGCCCCCTCACCCCAACCAGAAGAAGCTTTTCACTATCATCCCAATTGTGTGATTACACCTGAATGCTAATTGTAAGCACCACTGCACCTACTTAGCTTTGCTATCACTCAATGCTATGCTGTAATTCAGTATTAGGTGGACAATAACAATTTTGCCATTCTACATTTATACATATATACATTATTTTTCCCCCCATTATATCACAAACATAAACAGCATACATAAGTATAGATTGAGTGTTACCACTGGGTGTTTTTTTTCTTTGGTTTTGGTTTGTTTTGGTCTTTCCCGGAGAGAAAGCGATTCCCTGTGTTTCCACCGTCCCACCACGCCACTGACCGGGGGGGCCGTCGTCACGGAGCTGCAGGGGGCCGCGCGCTTGTCTTCCGTCGCGTGCATGCGCTCCGCCATGCCTCCCCAGAATGCCGACGCCGGCGACTCCGTGTCTGGATCTGTGGTGGGCCTGGTGGAGTCCAAGACCCCCACCCCGGGCCGCCACGGCGGGGAGGAGGGAGGCGGGAAGGGCGGGAGGAACGGCGGGGGCCGAGAGACGGCGAGTTCGGGGGGAGATGGAGAGGCAGGAGGAGGAGGAGGTGGAGGAGGAGTGGGAGCGGAGGAGGCGAGCGAGGGGGCCGCCGTGGAGGGGATCCCGGTGAAGAGGTGGCTGATGCACGGCGCGGTGATGTTCGGACGGGAGTTCTGCTACGCCATGGAGACGGCCCTAGTGACGCCGGTCCTGCTGCAGATAGGTGAGGGCCGAGCACGCATGCACACACGCAGAGGCACGGAGACGGACACACAAGTATACACACACACACACACACACACAGACAATGCATGCGCACAAACTTTGAAGAGCATTCAAGCACGCACATTTTATCACTCACATTGGCTTGCACACAATAACAAATACATGCGCCAGCACTTTGAATAACACGCAAGCAAGCACACTTTACCATACAGACATTCGCTTTAACACACGCACACGCACACACACTTTTTAACATACACACACACCAAACCCGCACACACATTCACACACTATAACAAATACATGCAATAACACTTTGAAAAGCACACAAGCTTGCACCCTTACACACGCGCTTTAACACGCACACATTTCACAACACTTACACACAGACCCAAAACTGCTGTCCCGACCTGTCTAGACACACACAGGCACTCCGGACCACAGAGAGGTCTATATTTAGGGAGGCAGAACGCAACACAACGCAAATTACAGACTCCGCATGTGACACCAGAACGTTATGTTCTGCACCCGCACAAACACGAGCCCCGCCTTAACAACACATTCATTTTGCAATTGTGTTCACCGGGCAAGTGCGAGAATGATAACCAGAAGCCTCGGACAGACCTTTGGTGATGATATGCTCTGCTGTGGCAGCCTTCCACCGGGTTAAGTCATAGCTGAGTTCAATTTCTGATTTATTCTTCATTATTGAAACAAACATTGACTCCGGAATTAGCCACTAGTATAGTTTTTTCGCGGGAGGGAAGGAAAAAACGAGCTTTGTGCCTTTATGCACAAGGGAGGGAGCAGAGACAGGAAAGGGGGTTGGAGAAGAGAGGGAAAGACATGCAGCGTATAGTACGGCGAGTGGGAATCGAAATCGGGTCTGCCCTGCATGGTTAGCACATGACTCACTGCCAATTCTGACCACTTTTGATAATGTCACTGCATGTGGTTTTATTCAGTTAACCTGGCACTTTTATTTTATTTTCTCTGTGGAGGTTTTACATCCGTTGTCCCAACAAGGACTTGTATTATCGATTTGACATTGCTGCTGCTGCTATGGGATAATGGTTCTCAGTCGGCCTCTTGCTTAGAGGTTACCTTAGACTGATGGTCCACACACACGCACCGGCTCTTTCCTATTGCACTGTCCGTAATGAGAAAGAGAAGTGAGGTAGAAGCAGGAGAGAGATGCTGACGGCAACAAGAGTCACTTTGTCTATTGCACACTTAAGAGAGTTCCACTTCCTACTCTTATCTTCCTCTGTTTTCGCTCCTTCTGTTATTATCATTTTTTCCCCCACCCATAATGCTGACTTAGTTTAGCAAAGTCGGCTAAATCGCCTCGGAGGGGTGCCTTGGTTTCTACAAGGTTTGCTTCCTCTCCTGAAATCGTTTGAGCCACAATCGCTGTTTTGTAATCACCACACTTCAGTTGCAAGCTTTATTTATGACAAATCATATTGCTTTTGACCTTAATGTGTTGCAATGACTGTCAACTTGGAATGAATGCTAGCTCAACTGCTACTGCTACTTCTATTGCATTCTTGGGGCAGGCTTAACCTTTGTTTGTAAGCAAATGTTGCCGTATTTCCCCTTAAACACTGAGTTGGATTCCAATTGGCCGTGTGGAGACAGACACACTTGAGTGACAGCTCGGCCACTATTTATGCAACCTAGAGCATAAAGCGTGTGAAAAACATTAAACAGAGGCGATGTTTTCTCCATTCTTTAGTCAGAGAGTTCAAAGTAGCCTAGCCGGGACACAGACTTTACCACTCCGGTGACATTGTACTGAGAATCAAACCGATATGGACTTGTTTTACTGTAATTAACTGTTAGCAGTGGGAATGAGAGAAGAGGGGGTGGGGGGGGTAGAGATTGAGACAGAGGGAGAGAGAGGGAGTCTTAATGTTGACCTTTGACCGTACTAATGTTGGATCAATACTCTAGGAGAGGATAACAAGAGAACTTCAGGAGTTTTCAACCTGGACCCTATTTTCTGTTCATATTGAGTGTAAGAGTGAATTTATTTTGGTTGCAGTTGGTCCAGTATTGACGCTGGTCCAGTATTGACTCTGCAGCCAATATGAAATAGCTGCAATGTAATTATTTTGGGTAATAGGTCAGATACAGTACATCCTCTGAAAGTGCTTGTTATTGCCACTGGCTATGTAACATTATAGAAAGATCCCTATCCCTTTTCTTTATCTTTCGCTGTATCAGGTCTGTATTATTGTGTACACCCAAGTGCGGCTCAAGAAGAAGTCTTGCACGAGTTGGGTTGTTGCAGAGAAGAGAAGCGTGGTAATGTGAGTGAGAGCAGGAGAGAGGAGGGTTTGCTGTGTTGGACTCAGGAAAGTGAAGCTTTGTGTTATCTAAAAGATCTGGGTGAAGGGGAGTAGTGTAATGACAGGGACACAACAGGGACATTTCCTGCGGAAAATTAGATTTTAGAGCGAGACTTCTACTTGAGTGAGACTTTCTTGGACACAATAACAAACAGACAAAAGGTATAGAAAGAAGTACAATTATGCTGTAGCGATCCTTTCCACAATGATACAAAAGCATCGGAGCCAGTCAGTGGCAAAAACAAGAACGTTTAGAGGGCATACATTGATGCTACAAAGGATTACATTGCATTGTTCTTGCCGAACACTGGACCAATTTAAACAACTGTTGTCCAGATCGGGCCCTTACACCAGCGATGATTGAAAAATCCCTAAGAATTCCTTTAAGAGACACAAAGGTGGACGATAGGGAGAGACGGGGGGAGACAGCAAGACTGCCTACTAACAAGTGAGGAAGATGGAGAGAGGGTGGCAGAGAGATTGAGACTTCCTGGAAAAATAAGAAGAGAGTGAAAGAAAGATAACTATTTGAGAGAGAGAGAGAGAGAGAGAGAGAGAGAGAGAGAGAGAGAGAGAGAGAGAGAGAGAGAGAGAGAGAGAGAGAGAGAGAGAGAGAGAGAGAGAGAGAGAGAGAGAGAGAGAGAGAGAGAGAGAGACACACCAGGAAGAGGTTGACAAGAGGGAGAGACGACGGGGGCACGGTTCTGTGACGCAGGCTCCCCCAACCTCCCAGGAGCGTGCGTGTCTTACATAAGCTCCAAAGCCTTCTGAGAAGAGCCCGCTGAAAGACAGCTAGCGCCGCGGTGCCAGGGCACACAACCAGCCAGCAGCAACCTCCACTTCACCGCACATTATCCCACAATGCACTCGGTGCTCCCCACTCTGATGGAAGGACATCTCATTCAGGCACTGACTGAATGCTGAATTCCCACTGAATGCATACTTTTCAAACTGTGACCTTGCATGGGGATTAGCCTTTTATTCAGGGCCAAGTGCATGATTTAGGGTCATAAATCAGACTTTAAACAAAGTATGATCTAGAGTCAAAACAGGGGGAACGGGGCGTTTCAATTTCTTTCGCTTCTTATCTGTTTCGACCAATGATGATAATAACTAAGAATATGTGCCAAAGCAAAGGACTGCTTTAACAGAGATTACCTAATCAGCACTGACATGTCTATAGTTAGTGTGTGTCGGTCACTGTTGGTCAGCACATTTGAGTTCTTCGTGTAACTTCATGTAGCTTCTGTCCTCTGTTAAGTCCGGAGATGATGCTCATCTCAAAGGTGTGTGATGACGACGTAACGTGAGGGAACAACTCCCAAAGTTATATAACATGAAATATGTACCCAGCCACTGCTGTATTTACTTGGCATGGCGTGTTTTGGCGTGATGGATTGTGCACATCACCTAGTGCTCTCGTGATCGGTCTGCATCAATTGGGCATCAACTGCATCCATTCATTTGTGTGGACATCTGCCAACAAGATGTCATCTTTGTCTTAAATGAAACCGTAACAGGTATGCCGAGAAGATTAACACCCAGCCTTTCACACCATCAAATGATTGTGTTATTGCTTCCTTCAGCGAAGCCTTTAATCAATTGATAGTTAATTTTTTCATACCATTGTTTATTTTAATATTGACAAGACTTTGACAGTGTTTGACACACCTGAGAGACACAACTGAGAGACTGCCAAACCCTTTTGACAAAGGGTTTTATAATAAGACTTATTTTCTAATAGCTAGCTGTTAGTTGTTTTCTGTTGCAGACACATCCAATCAACACTCTTATTAGCTAGCTGATAGCTCATAATGGTTATCCAAATGGGTTCATCTGATAGCGGTAAATAAATCCACTTTTATCTTCATTCGCGAGCTTCCATAGTCATTGTAAACTAGGGTTGCCGCGGTATACGGTATTACGGTATTAGTTGTTTTTTTTCCAGTAATAACTTTTTTTTTCAGTAGAAATTAATAATATAATTAAGAAAATAAAAATGTCATAATAATAGATGGGTATAATAAAAGATAGGCTACAAGCAACGCCGGTAAACAAACCTTGCAAAGCCCAATCCCTACGAGAGCTCCCCGCGCTACAGCCATTCGGAGGCGCACAGAGCTTTTGGCCGTTATACATAAAATTATATAATACTATTATATATAGAACGTTATAAGACGCTGTCACCGAGAATTGCCGCGCTGCCAGATGCTGTCACCGAGTGTGAGAGATGATGGAGAAGATGGCGGTAGTAGTTTCAAAGTTTATACCATACTCTAATACCGGTGTTGACACACCGCGGCAAACCTACTGTAAGCCTTTGCTTTCTCTCTTTTTCCCTTACACTGTTTTGCCATTCTCTTTCGTATTGCTTCGTTTTCTTGTAATGTGTCTTGTAAAACAGTATCCATCCAAACACGTCAAAGAGCGCCCCAATCCTGTTTACATCCAAACCCTCTCGCTCTAATATTTATATCTATTTATTTATTAAAAGCAATATCGATGACACACCTCTTAAGAAATTAAAAAAATTGTAGAAGTAAAGTCTGAAGTGCTCCCTGCCTTATCGTTTTTAAATGAGATGTGTTGATGCTTTTAATAAATCCCAGAGTAGGACATTTATTACAGGATTATTAACCTTCTAGTATGGATTCAGCTCGACGAGGGACAGGGATTACCGCGATCCGTCCTGCAAACGACCTTTCAGCCTTTGCTAAACCTATGTTACTCCCTCTGTTTACTTCTGTCTCTCTCTCTCTCTACCTCTCATTTCTCTGTCTCACGGGCCTGTGTGTGTGTGTGTGTGTGTGTGTGTGTGTGTGTGTGTGTGTGTGTGTGTGTGTGTGTGTGTGTGTGTGTGTGTGTGTGTGTGTGTGTGTGTGTGTGTGTGTGTGTGTGTGTGTGTCCTTAGTAACCCTCACATACCAGGTGTGTGAGGCTATGTTTTGAGGCTCTGATTATGCCCCGCAAGCTCACTAATGGCATGGATCCTTAGTCACGTTGCATCACTGCTTCCCTTAATCCATCACGTAGGTGATGTGCACATGGAGTAGTGCAGCAGAATCCCTCGAAACGTAGAACCTTTCCCAAAGTCAAAATTAAGCATTCATGCATACAGAAAGACAGACAGTCGTCAGATGCATCTTCCTCAGTGAGTAGGAGCCCAGAGCCTTTCCAAAATAATAATACCCATGGACTAGTGCTTTACTTTGGCTTCTTATGGTGAGATGCTACATGCTGTATGCTTTAGCCTCAGAGCTCCAGAGAATCTAATGTAATGTGTCTTTGTGATGGTGAGAGGCTACAGGCTATCAACTTTAGCCTCAGAGCTCCAAAGAGGTTGCTGTGGTGTGTCTGTGACGGTGAGAGGCTACAGGCTACTTCAGAGCTCAGCAGAAGCTACTGTAGTGTGTCTGTGTGATTGTGAGAGGCTAGAGGCTACAGGCTGTATGCTTTAGCCTCAGAGCTCCAGAGAGGTTGGTGTGTGTGTGTGTGTGTGTGTGTGTGTGTGTGTGTGTGTGTGCGTGTGTGTGTGTGTGGGTGTGTGGGTGGATGGGTGTGGGTGTGTGTGATGGTTGCAGCAGGACAGGTAAAGCAGGTCAACCGTGATGATGTAACTGGCTGCATGTCATACTGGCTAAATATACTTTCAGGTCACTGGCAGGGGGCCAGTGGGGTGGGGGGGGGGGGGGAAGGAGCTGTATGTTTCCAAACAGTGGTCACAGCATGGTCATGCAACGGTGTATAATCTGGGATTGGGGTGTTGTTGCTGTGTGTTTGAAAGTATAGCACCTGAGTCTATTGTGAAGGGATCGAAGTTCCTGGTTTTCTTCGTAGGTGAGACGGCGCTTGAGTCAAATTCCCTCAGTAGTAACCACACTCGTCCCCTAATCGCAGGACTTTTTGGCCGTAGCAGTTGTTTAATGTAGCATGTTGTGCTAGTGCTAGCAAGGGTTCGTCCTGATCTTGCGGCGGCCTATCATGGCGACTAATCCACTAGGGCCCATCCTATCACGCAAGCCGGTCTAATCTTAAAATTGACCTTTTAGCTAGCATGACGCAGGGTTATATAAGCCAGAGGATGTCAGGTCAGACAGGCTGACTAATCACCATAATCTGATCCAGGCAGTCAAGGCGTAGGACACACACGAATGAGTGATGGTGTTTGAAAACACACTGTGTGCGTTTCGTGTGAGTGTTTGATGGCAGAGGAAACTACAGCGTTTACGTGACAATCGCGACATAGATAATATGTTTTGTTCTGTAAAATAAGGCTGTGTGTGTGTGTGTGTGTGTGTGTGTGTGTGTGTGTGTGTGTGTGTGTGTGTGTGTGTGTGTGTGTGTGTGTGTGTGTGTGTGTGTGTGTGTGTGTGTGTGTGTGTGTGTGTGTGTGTGTGTGTGTGTGTGTGCGCGCATGAGCGTCAGTTTGGTTTGAAATGTGCCGGGGACAGAGACGCATTCGTAAGTACATTTTCAGTGATTTTCAGTACATTTCAAGTGCTGGGTACATTGAGAATGCACTCTTTTTTTCTCTCTTTAGTGCAGCAAATAAAAGGTCCTGAAAGACGGCATACCCATGTAGCTAATTACTAAGGAATAAAATGTGCACTAAATCTGTTTCCAAAAAGCATCCAAAAAACGTTTACAAAAAGCATCGGACATTATGACCCACTATGTTCTGCTCCATGTATCCAATGTTGACAACGTGACATCACATGGCTAAGCTACCAACATAAACAACAGGAACTTAACTGTCTGTTTAAGTTCAGAAGGGGCATACGTGTGGCTACACACAGCACTACAAAAGTCGTCAAGATTGAAAAAGAAAAAAATCTTTGTTGCACAGCTGAGCGCTGCATCGCATCATGAGCTGGCTGTTGTCAATTCACAACACGCATTCCATCCAATTCTAGCCTACATCAGGCATTCTGACCAAAACTCATGCACTCCCCACAATTATTCCAGAATTCAAGCAAAGCAAGAATGACCAAAAGTCACTTTGTGTCAACAAGAGACTGACTCCGACTATCAATTGCAAGTTAAAACAGCTGACCACTTGAGTGCAAAAAACACAGAAGACCTTGCCACAGCACCAGCAAATCTTAGGTTATCGTTCTGATACTGTCCATGGTACTAGCAACCTGCTCTGGTGCTTTAAACAAAAATAATTGACAGCTGAACGTTGGGAAGGTCTATGCAAGTGAATTGGAGCAGTCTACAGCATTGAGAAGAGCTGTGTAATAATCCATAATAATTAATCTCAAATTATTATTATTATTTTTTTACAAGTAGTGGGTACAAAATTAATCTTGACGAAAACTGGTGGGGGGGCGTCCCCAGCGGAATTGTGTGTGTGTGTGTGTGTGTGTGTGTGTGTGTGTGTGTGTGTGTGTGTGTGTGTGTGTGTGTGTGTGTGTGTGTGTGTGTGTGTGTGTGTGTGTGTGTGTGTGTGTGTGTGTGTGTGTGTGTGTGACAACAGAACAATGCGTATGATAAAGGGTGCGTGCTTGTGTGTTCGAAGTTTTGGCACATTTATTTGTTATTTTATGTGTGTGTTTCTGGGATTTTGTATTTGTGTGTGTGAGACAACAGAACAGTGTCGACGTTCTCGCACCAGTACATGTTCTTCTGAAGACCTTGCAGTTACCGTAACACCATAGTTAACATCCAGACAGCGCCATCTACTGTAATGCCCAGAAAGCCACCAGGGCATTCAGATAAACAAGGCTACACGTGTGTTCTGCCAGTGTGATCAAGCTGATTTGAATGTACTTCGGCCTGTTTATCATTAAGAAGAAGTCTTTATTAAGCTGTTGTTGTTCTAAATCGAGGGCGGCCAGGCATTCCGTTTTGTGGGTGCATTCGATCGGACAAAAGAGACAGACCCTTGTATATTGTTTTGACAGGTTTATGGGTGTGTGAGTGTGTGTATGGACATGACACTGAAAGCACCCAGGGGCACCGAGGTTGTTTAGCTATGCAAATACCGCCAGTTAGGCCAGGCATGCCGGGCAGAATGCCCCGTCTCAGCACATTGCCCACCGCTCCCGTGATTCGTCTGCTTTTTGTTTTGGTTTCCTTTGCCTTTTGTGTTAATGTTGTCGTGTTTTGGTGACCGCGTGGAGCGGCCACTGACCAGCGGGTTGTCATTTTTCACCCGTAAACAAGAACCTGGTTTGTTTTGATTAGACTTAACGTGAGGTCTCTCGCCACTCGGGAACCAAGGTTGACAGTGATCCAAGATCTCAACCTCTGTCTGTCTCTCGCTCGCTCTCTCGCTCGTTGCTCACTGACGACTGCAGTGTGTTACGTAACCGCACTGACTGGCTCATTGCTAGCTCTTAGTGCTCCTTTAAAGCACTTTTAATACTGCCCTTTAGTACTAACACATGCATTCACTCTGAAAATGATGTTACCCTTAATTGATGCATATTATAAATGAATCAATGTGTGTGTGTGTGTGTGTGTGTGTGTGTGTGTGTGTGTGTGTGTGTGTGTGTGTGTGTGTGTGTGTGTGTGTGTGTGTGTGCATAATTCCTCATGCACTAAAGATACAAGTACATTAGAACTAGGGATGGGTATCGAAAACCGGTTCTTGTTGAGAACCGGTTCCGACTGTTTTGATTCCTTGGAATCGTTTGCCAGTTTTGCAAACGATTCCCTTAAGGTACGGCCACACCAAAAGCGTTACCCGCGTATCACGCGTATAAAATCGGCAATTTTTCCATAAAGGTACGGCCACACCAAAAGCGTTACCCGCGTATCACGCGTATAAAATCGGCAATTTTTCCATAGGGAACCATTGGTTTACGCGCGTATGAGACGCGTACACGCACGCGTATAAGCAACATTTTACTCGCGTTAGGCGCGTATGAGGCGCGTATATATACGCGCGTACATATACGCGCGTACGAGGAGTTCAAAAAATTGAACTTTTTACGCTCATACGCGCCGCAATAGCCAATCAGCGTTGAGCTTGACCCGACGTCACTGGCAGAGAGACGGAGAGGACAGAACCGCAATGGAGGACCAAAACCTCATCGTCGCAGTGTACAGCCGTCCTGTCCTGTACAACACCAGGATTGTGTTGTACCGGGACAGGAACAAGAAAGAGAGGGCGTGGGTCGACGTGGCCGAGGAAACTGGCTGTCCTGGTAAGATCAGTGAATGTTTCAGCAAAAGAAAAATGGCGGGGGGTTTTGGGCGGTCTCATCTACGCGCGTTACGCGCGTATCTGACCATTTTTTACACAAAATGGTCAAGCGACATTTTAGCTGCGTTACGCGCGTACATGGTACGCGAGGTACGCGCTTGGTGTGTTCGCGGCATAAAGGTACGGCCACACCAAAAGCGTTACCCGCGTATCACGCGTATAAAATCGGCAATTTTTCCATAGGGAACCATTGGTTTACGCGCGTATGAGACGCGTACACGCGGTACGGCCACAACCAAAAGCGTTACCCGCGTATCACGCGTATAAAATCGGCAATTTTTCCATAGGGAACCATTGGTTTACGCGTATGACGACGCGTACACGCGTTACACGCGTATAAGCAACATTTTACTCGCGTTAGGCGCGTATGAGGCGCGTACATATACGCGCGTACATATACGCGCGTACATATACGCGCGTACATATACGCGCGTACATATACGCGCGTACATATACGCGCGTACATATACGCGCGTACATATACGCGCGTACATATACGCGCGTACGAGGAGTTCAAAAAATTGAACTTTTTACGCGCATACGCGCCGCAATAGCCAAATCAGCGTTGAGCTTGACCCGACGTCACTGGCAGAGAGACGGAGAGGACAGAACCGCAATGGAGGACCAAAACCTCATCATCGCAGTGTGCAGCCGTCCTGTCCTGTACAACAGGATTGTGTTGTACCGGGACAGGAACAAGAAAGAGAGGGCGTGGGTCGACGGTCCTCGGACTCCTCGGATATGCTCATAAGCAGATATGCTCATTTTTCTGCAGAAGAATTGTTAATACGTCATAGCTGTAATAATGCACAGTTCCATTGAGTTTGACTGAATTCGTCACTGGCTATTAGAAAAATGTTACTGGATGTTACCGGCCATTCTTGTATTTGCCACAGAATAACTTATCTTGTATTGTATGTTGTTAATTTCGACATAGGCCTACAAGAATATTTATTTTATTATTATACCTCAAGACAGTTTGTAAAGTCATCATGTTACTTCTAACTGAACTAAAGTTGATTCTAATTGACCTGTTTGTTCTCCTTTTTTCCAAATTAGAATCGATAAGAGAATCGATAAAGAACCGAATCGTTTAGCAGAATCGAAAATGGAATCGGAATCGCAAAAATCTTATCAATAGCCATCCCTAATTAGAACACACACATTCTGATGCATATGCTGGGGGCCAGGGAGAGCTGCACAAACCTGGGTCGAGGGAGAGTCACACAAACGACCAACCGCAAGTCAATATTTCATCCTAGTAAGCACTTTATTATTGACCTTGCTGTGTGTGTGCCTGTATGTGTGCGCGTGTGTGTGTGTGTGTGTGTGTGTGTGTGCAAGTGCACGTTTGATAGATGTCTTCACTGCCCCTTGCTGTGCCCAAGCTCTGTGACTCACCCACTGTGTGTGTGTGTGTGTGTGTGTGTGTGTGTGTGTGTGTGTGTGTGTGTGTGTGTGTGTGTGTGTGTGTGTGTGTGTGTGAACACCTTTTGTGTTTGTGTGTCTGTGTGCCCCCTTCTCTCCTCCATCTCTTATAGTGAACACAGAAATCTGGGCCACCATGATTTCATATCCGCTCTGTTATCGTTCAGGTCCTGCTGAGTCATCGATCGTGTTGGTGTACTAGCCTAGCCACGCAATGCTAACGCCTGAACTGTTCAAACTGCCACGGGAGCGAATGGGACTCGCTCGCAAAGTGGAATCAGTTATAAACGGATGACGTACTTATTTGCAAACGGCTTTCACAGTCCATCTGTTGCCATACATCTCTCTCTTTCACCCTCTCTCTTTCCCTTTCTCTCTCTCTCATTTATTATTAATCTCCCTCTCATATATTATTTCTGTGTGCCACCTGCTTCCTCCCTCTCTCCAAGTGTAAACTCTTTTTCCCGTTCATTTCCTTCCCTCCTTTCTCCTCGAACTGAACTACCCGCCACAGTTTGGTTCACACACTGACTCAGCCCGCAAGGGCACTAACCATGTTTCAAATAATTCACAGCGATTCGGGTTAGATTCCCACCCAGCTACACCACACAAATACATGCAAATTATTGTCGGTTAGGCCTCTCTGTCTGCTGTTGTTTTCTCACCAAATTTGGCCTTGGGAGAAATGAGCCAATTACGTTGTTTTTCCTTCGGCAGGCATGTAAGGAAGTTGCCAATATCTTTGTTTTGCTGAGTTAGGTATGTGAGTAAGCATCCAATCTCATTGTTTGCCTTGGACGGGCTTGTGAGAACACAGCCAATCAAGTTGTTTTACCTGGGGAGGTATCTGAGAAGGTAGCACGTCAGTTGAGTATTCCACAAAGTCGGTTCTATCACATAACCGGGTAAGTTAACCCAGGGTTTGCGGTAACCCTAGGTTTTCCGTTCCAAAATGAACACGTATGTTAGTTACTATAGAAACATACTGTATACAATTTGAGGGCCTGATCCAGTCTGCTGACTGTCGGCCTTTTCACGATTGGCTTAAAAAAAGGGCTTATTTAAATTTATCCCAATACGATGGTGGGAAAAGCTTACCAGTTTGTATGCTTTTATACTTCATTTTTTCTTGATCCGCTGACCGCTTGGGAGCCATCGGAGTATTTTTTTTTTGATGAAAAGGGTTATGTGGTAGGAACAGTACTAGAGAAATGCTTAACTGGTGATATAATAGATTCATGGCTCAAATATTAAGGATCATGCTTTTGACATGTAAAATAACGCATTTACGCGGTCAGCAATCCACTGCCAGGCTTTGGTTCTCCGGGTTGCAGAGGTTTTAGCGTTCCCTCTTCTTGTGATAATGTCCTTCTCCTCATCATAGCTCTCCAGGAGAACCTGGAGTTCATTTTCATTGAAATAAGCGGCCCGTTTCGCCATTTCGATCCGGGTTTCCATGATCCATACATCACGTCTTTATAGGTTTGGCGTGGACACGCCAAAATGCATGTGTTAACCAACCCCGTGTTCATTGAACTAATGCATAACCCGTGGTGTGGAACCAACAGCTCTGGTTTAGTTGGCACAGGGTCAATCAACCTAGAGTTCAGCGTTAACTCTGTTTGTTAAACCTCTGTTCGTGGAATACCCCACAGTTCTTTTAACATCGTCGGGGTATTTGAGAAAGTAGCCAATCACAAGGTCTTACATTGGAGGGAGTGTGAGAAAGCAGCCAATCGCATTGTTTTCCCTGGGGGAGAAAGAGCAGTTGAGGACTGGATATGATGCACATCCCCACACAAAGTCATCCCCTCGCCTTCCAGGAGACAGAGAAGTGTAGTGTTCCCATGGTTTTCCTCTCTTTGAAAGCTGAAACAACAGTACGTTTATTTGTATTATAGCAACAAGGCCGAAGCGTTGGCTTTAATTTGGACCGCCACCTGACCTAAAATGCTCTTGGTTGTACTTTGTATAAATCTGTTATTTGCTGGCACATTCCTGAATGGAGTCTTTTTCCAATACACACATATGAACGCACACATGAAGACATGCACGCACACACACACACATAAGCCCAGATTTAGTAGACTAATGGGCAGTCCGTACCCTAACAGTCTTATTGTGTGTTTTTGTGTGTGTGTGTGTGTGTGTGTGTGTGAGAGGGAGTGCCCAGCCCAGCAATTGTGCTGCGCCGTAAAACCATTGCTTTGATGACTGATTGGGAGGGATTGGGTCTCTCTACTTCCTACCATTATTCAACAGCCCTGTCCGTATCCATTCAGATGTGAACCTCCTTCGCTTTCTCCTTAATGAACACACTCACTCACCCGTTGTTAAACAGGAGAATACTCCCTTTTAACAACGTTAGACAATTTATTGAAAAATAACAAGGGAATGTTCACCATCAATTCTTAACACCCAAGCGGAGCCATTTTCAAATGAAAAGAGTGATTTGGGATTTAACCCTTTGATAGGCCAATTTGTCTCTTCTCTAAAGAGTTTTATTTTCAGTTTTGCTCGCTCCTTCACTGGTGGTCTCGCTCTTATTAATATGAACTCTCCCTTCTTCTCCAGTCCAATCAGGTCTTTTTTATTCATATAATGTTTTATTTAGTTATTGTGCACACACACAATGTACTTGTGCTAAGTTTTTCCTTCAGCCTACGTGCAATCTTACATTCATCTTCCCCCTGCTCTGTGATAAGCATCCCCGCTATGAATCTGTTGTTTGATTTGTTTTTCTGAATTTGGGTTATTTTCAATCCATCTCTGCTGGCACCTTCTTGTAAATACTTCCTGATCTTGAATTCTCTCAGTATTGTGTGTGTGTGTGCGTGCGTGCGTGCGTGCGTGCGTGCGTGCGTGCGTGCGTGCGTGCACGCATGCGTGTATGTGTGTGTCAACTTTTTGCTTGGTCAGGCTTCTTTTCCTGTTGTTTGTTGTCCAACTGTTTACATGCATACAGACAGAAAGATCACTATCTTTTGTTTATGTGTGTGTTGAAGACTGTGTTTGGGGTTGTGTGTGCATTTATGTATACCGGTGTATACACTTTTTGTGAGAAAAAAATGCACAGAAAATAGGTTAAGGAGTCCCTTTTTTTTTTTCTTTTTTTTTTACAAAACTTCCGGAACAGGAAGTTTGGTGTGAATGACTCCATATTAGGAGGCGGGCAGGAAGTGGAGGTGATGGAGTCTCTGTGGTGACAGGGTTCCCAAGACCTGGTCACCGTGGCAACCAGGGTCAAGCCCCGGTTCCAGAGTTCCACAGTAGCGCACAGGTTTACAGCCACAGGGGACAATAGAGTAGCTTGTTTGAACACAGCAGGCTTTGTACAAAAAGTTTGTTGCATGTTGCAACCCCTGTTCCTCCAGATTATAGCAACGGCAAGACATTCTGCCAGACTGTACAAAAACAACCACCATTATCAAGAATCCACAGAAGTGAGACATAAATCCACACACATTGGTCAGTTTGTCATGGCCTGAACGTATCACCTAGATACAAATAAGACTCACCAAGTCACACAATACACAAACAAATATCACGACAATTGTCCATCACAGACAGAATATGTCAGATTGCCAGCCTATCCACATAGGGCATAGTCATGAACTCAGACAAAGTCCCATCAGTGTCGGTCATTTTGTCATCGTCTCTTGTTGTTGCTTCTATCCTATCTTGGCAAATTACCAAGGAGCATGGCTGGAAAAAGACATGCACTAGCATGCTTTGTAATAAATCAAATTTATTAATTGGCAATAATTGCACAAAACAACATCAACATCAAAGAGTGCGGGGGGAGCTTATTAGGTCAGGTGGATAAGCACTAATTTGTTTGTCCTTAACGAGGTGTATTTAGGAGAAGGTTTACCTCTGTTGCTGGAATCTCCTGGAAAATCTGATCTGCTAATGGGACAGAGCCCTCAGCCATTGACATTTGTGTCCCTTGGGAGGACCCTCAGGGTTTCTTTGTTCGTGGCTTTTTTTGTTGCTTTCTTTCTTGAAAGCACTTCTCCCCTTCACTATTTTTTCCTTTTTGACTTTTTCCTCTCGATATTCTCCCATCCCTTTTATTCCACCCTTATCCTTTTTGATAACCGCCATATCTATTTTCACCTCTTGCGTCTTCACATATTGGCTCTAAACTACCCTTTTGTTTTAGCCTAGCTGTCCTAGTTAGTTTTTGTCTGTTTTGTTTACAAATGCTTTGGAAGGCGTGTACGTCTCAGAAATACCAGCAGATCAAGCCCTAATGCGACACACCTGTCCTCACACTTTAACGACTACAGGTATAGTCGTTAAGTCGTTAACTCTTCCAGCCTGTCCTGATGCACAAACAAAGGATACTCATAGTCAGGGTTTTGAGTGACACCTGTGTTTGTTATGCGATGACACCTCTGTGAGACGGCTGTCTTGAAGACGTGTGTAGAAGGGGGGCCATTAGAGGATTCAGCGGGGCTTGGTTCCCCTTTTAGCTGGATTTAAGCTGTCGGGGGGGATCCAGTGATTCACTCAAGGTCAGGAGGGCGTTGTGGCCAATCAGGAGCCCCTCTGTGCGAACCATGTGATCAACACAAGGAGGGGAGAAGTCTGTGGAAAAGTACTGAGGGAGGGAGGACGATGGAACGTTCTAGATCAGTCAATGTCAGCTCGTCTGTAGCCTGGGGTCTTTACACGCTGGATGCAGGGGATAAGGGTTGGAGAACTGGGGGATCAGCAGGAGAAAGCATCACATGGATGTGTTCATAGAGGTAGACTGTGGTTTGGATGGACCCTCTCCTGGTGTTGTAACATCTGCCACCTAGTGGTTTGTCTTGGCCGTTGACTGTGTCTAGCCTTTGTGAGCGTAACGTGTTGTAAATGTACTTCAAAGTGCAGTTCCTGGTTATGTTCCCACTCATTCCATTCCAGGGGTTAGTGTGTTTGAATACTTGAAGTGTTCTGGGTTTGATCCCCTAATGTCCGGTCGGTGTCCGTGAGCCAGATGCCCTAACCCAGTGTTTACAACCTGTGGTACGGGTACTGCAGGTGGCACGTGGGATTTTATTATTATATTATATAAAAATAAACAAACCCTTAATATATAATGAATATTGTTCAGTAAATATGGTATCATGACTTGTTATTATTTAGGAAATAGTGCTGCTTGGTGCAGAACTCAATGTGTTTTTCATTGTCATGTTTTCCATTGTCATCTTGGGCGTTAATTTGTGGTTGCTCAATCAGCGCACTGGGAGCATTAGCAGCATGCTGACGTTTTTCTTTCTGCTGCTTCCCTCTGGCCATGGCCTCCTTAGTAATAATTGGGTATAAAGGGGGCGCTGGCACTGCTGCTCAGCCACTGCGTGTGTCTTTTCTGTTTTTAAGTCATACACCTATATTCAAAGGTTTGGAACCACTGCCCTTAACCCTTTGTGCTTTCCTTATTTTGATACTCAAACATGACGTCTAACTCTCTCGCCCTGTCTCTCTCCCTGTGTCTCTCTCTCCCTGTGTCTCTCTCTCCCCCTCTCTTCCCTTGTCTCTCCCCCTATCTCTCACTGTCTCTCTCTCCCCATCTATCCCTGTGTCCCTCTCCCCCACCCCATCTCTGCTTGTGTCTCCCCCCCCTCTCTCTGTGTGTCTCTCTCCTCTCTCCATCTCTCTCCACCTCTCTCTCCTCTCCTCATCTCCCCCTGTCTCTCCCTCCCTGTGTCTCCCTCCCCCCCTCTCTCTGTGTCCCCCCCCTCTCTCTGTGTGTCTCTCTCCTCTCTCCATCTCTCTCTGTGTGTCTCTCTCCTCTCTCCATCTCTCTCTGTGTCTCTCTCCTCTCCTCATCTCTCTCTGTGTCTCTCTCTCCCTGCATCTCCCCCCCCCCCTCTCTCTGTGTCTCTCTCCTCTCCTCATCTCTCCCTATGCCTCCCTCCTCCTGTGTCTCCCTCCCCCTGTGTCTCCCTCCCTGCGTCTCCCTCCCCCTGTGTCCCACCAGGCCTCCCGGAGCAGTACTACAGCCTCACCTGGTTCCTGAGCCCCATCCTGGGCCTGCTGGTCACGCCCCTGATCGGCTCGGCCAGCGACCGCTGCACGCTGGCCTGGGGCCGCCGCCGCCCCTTCATCCTGGCCCTGTGCGTGGGCACTCTGCTGGGCGTGGCCCTCTTCCTCAACGGCTCTCTGCTGGGTGAGTGGGGGGGGGGGGGGGGGGGTGCCCGGCGAGGTCGTCGCTATAAAGTGACGAGATTGCGGAGGAAACGTACCCAAACGCGTACCCCTCGTCAAAGTTCTTCTTGCACTTCCGAGATTTTTGCAAGGTGCCGAAGTCCCTGTAGATGCATCAAGGCGACCATCATGTGGTCAGAAAAGTAAGCAGGACTGAGTCATTGAGGACTTCTTTGCTCTGGGCCAATCAAAGTAACTCTCCCGCTATGTTGATCATTGGCCTTCAGCTGAAGCTAACCCGTGATCCCTAAATGCAGCTCACCCCCAGACATTCAGGTGAGTTATTCTGTGACAGACACATTACTCAATGTCTGGGACAAACGTATCTCTTGCAGTGCTCTGACAAGGGAAATTTCATTCAAAAAGATCCATAATGCTTCATGGATTATTAATAAAAGATTGATTGGCACTCAAGGCAGCCCTGTGGTTAGAGTTTGGCCGTGACACTCTTAGTCCTCCCTGCCAGTAGGGATTGTCCTTTAGATGGGTTATAGTGAGTGTCATCCAACCAGCATAATAAGGTTTTCCACAAGATACAGTACAATATCTTTGTTGTAATTTGACAACAATGAACAGGTCTGTTTGACAATATGAAACCATCTTAAAATAACACATGCCACGGCGGCTGCCCCTCCCTACCTTTGAGTTCCTGGTCTGTGATCCGGCTGTTTGACTCTGACAGCTCGTACCGTCCTCCCCAGAGGCCTGGTGGAGGCCAGCGTCCCCCCGTGGAGACAGGGGGGGGGGGGGCGTGTCTCCCAGTAAACAGCTGCTGCTACTGACACACTGTCAGGGGCCGTTCCTCTGTGGTTGCGCTGTCTTCATTTAAACCTCCTGAACGGGACATTAGAGTCGGACGCAAACTATTGCAGGAGTGAAGCCGATGGCGTGCATTTTTCATGCTTTATTATTGAGTGAGATAGAGATGAATGTAGGGGAGATGGAGGGAGGACATGCAGCAAATGACCACGGGTAGGAATCGAACCCGTGTCGCTGCATTCAGGACTGAGCCTTTTATCGTATTAACGACAATAGCAACACAGTGTTAGGTCAATTAAGATTAGTGAAGATAACACTTGACTGATCCCTTGGCTGGGGCCAATTTGGTGTTTGTTGTGATGAATTAAAATCGAGGTGAGAGTTGGTATCGTGCAAGGAGCTGAGAGGGCTGCAATCAGAGAGCGAGAGGGAGAGAGAGAGTTACCGTAAAAGGGAATGTGTCCTGTCTCCCTCCTTACACAGAAAGAGA
>OLKM01000422.1:302805-321748 GCA_900291075.1 Melanogrammus aeglefinus
GGGGGGGGGGGGCGTGTCTCCCAGTAAACAGCTGCTGCTACTGACACACTGTCAGGGGCCGTTCCTCTGTGGTTGCGCTGTCTTCATTTAAACCTCCTGAACGGGACATTAGAGTCGGACGCAAACTATTGCAGGAGTGAAGCCGATGGCGTGCATTTTCATGCTTTATTATTGAGTGAGATAGAGATGAATGTAGGGGAGATGGAGGGAGGACATGCAGCAAATGACCACGGGTAGGAATCGAACCCGTGTCGCTGCATTCAGGACTGAGCCTTTTATCGTATTAACGACAATAGCAACACAGTGTTAGGTCAATTAAGATTAGTGAAGATAACACTTGACTGATCCCTTGGCTGGGGCCAATTTGGTGTTTGTTGTGATGAATTAAAATCGAGGTGAGAGTTGGTATCGTGCAAGGAGCTGAGAGGGCTGCAATCAGAGAGCGAGAGGGAGAGAGAGAGTTACCGTAAAAGGGAATGTGTCCTGTCTCCCTCCTTACACAGAAAGAGAGAGAGAGAGAGAGAGAGAGAGAGGGGGGGGAGAGAGAGAGGTAGAGCGAGAGATCCATTTGGGGATTAAGGCCCTCATTCCGTTTTTTTCCGTCCCTTGGACACGGTTGGTCTAGGAGGGAATGAACCCAAACGAAGGGATTCTGTCAGCTCCACTAAAAGGGCTTTTCTCACGCTGACTTGCCCACACTGGCAAACGCTTTCGCTGTGGTGGGGGTAGGGCTTGGGGGGGGCGGAGTACCAAACGGCATCTCTTCTGCCAAAAGCAGAGCGAGGAAGTTTGGTCGACTGCCGTTGATGGAGACTCCGACCATGGCAGTGAATTAGGCTTGGTTGGTCATTCACGATGTCAGGGCTGTTTGTTAGAGCAGTGGTAAAACACGCACGATTTTGGTCGCATCTCATTTTCATTGTTGAGTGTGTGTGTGGGGTCACGGGCGCACAACCCTCTGATTGCCGATCTGTAGTTCGAAGCACCAGAGTTTTAGACGCGATCAGTATGGGTAACCCTTCCCCTGGAAGGTCACAGTCCTTGACGTCAGCAGAACCACATGGAGGTCCAATGCATCCAACCTCTGCTACATTATACAGGATCTGTATTGATCCACTGGCAATCAATTAGCTGATGGATGTATAGCTCATCATCATGCACATAGTCCTGGATGTGTTATTGACCATGCACATGCATGAATGCACGTACGCACGCGCACATACGGACGCACACACACATGGATAACACTGTCAGCATACACACATAGATTGTACAAACGGGAAAATAGTTTGTGTGCTAAAGAGAGATAAGGAGAAAGAAATGAATGAATGCGATCTCGTGTGTGTGTGTGTGTGTGTGTGTGTGTGTGTGTGTGTGTGTGTGTGTGTGTGTGTGTGTGTGTGTGTGTGTGTGTGTGTGTGTGTGTGTGTGTTGAGCGGTTGGCGGGCTCAGTGACATGTTGACCTCTGACCTCTATCGGTGTGAGAAAGGAAAGTAAGGGGCAAGACAACAGCGAGAAAGTGTACACACACACACACACAAACACACAAACAAACACACACACACGTATAAATATACCACCTTGCGGGGACAGGCCCGCGTGGGCACGTGCGGTGACATGGGAACGCGGGACGAGACAGTTCACAGGAAAATGCTTCCTGTTTGCTCCCGCCCCCTCCGCCAATCACAATTAACTTCCTGTCTGACTGCCAGCCGCAGCCAGTTGTGCGTCGCCACTCTATTGTCGGTCCCCCCCCCCCCCCCCCCCCCCCCTGTACGAGCACACAAACAGCCGCGCTCCCACCGAGCGAGTGGTTCACACAGGGAGAAGGACGTGGCCACACATGCTGCGTCAGTGTGTGTGTGTGTGTGTGTGTCTGTGAGAAACACCCACGTACACACACACACACACACAAGGGCATGCAGATGTTTAACTGCTAATTTACTTGAATAAGAACAGGCGTCCGGTGTCGTGATCTATGAATGAGTTTCCTTAGTCATGTACCCATGGTTACAACAATACTGAATACCAGCAGAGGGTACCCCTCACTCACTCTCCGCCACTGGGCCTGTGCATTAAAACGTTACGGTACAACGATCGATTTTAAACTATCCCTGAGGACCTTTCTCCCCCCCTCCCTCCCAACCTCCTCCCTCTTTCTCCGTCCGCCTCACCCCTCTACGTCGAATGTGGCGGTCTGTCCTCGGATCAATGAACTGACTCATCAACAACGGCCACGTCTTCATCTTGGTTCTCTCGCCCCGCCCCTCTAGGTCTGGCGCTGGGTGACAAGCAGGGGAGCCAGCCAATAGGGATCGTGCTGACGGTGCTGGGGGTGGTGGTGTTGGACTTCAGCGCCGACGCCTCGGACGGCCCCATCCGAGCGTACCTGCTGGACGTGGCCAACACGGAGGAGCAGGACATGGCCCTGAACATCCACGCCGCCTCGGCCGGTGCGGCTCCCCCAGCGCCAGCCCCCGTTTAGACGGCACCTAGCTCAGGCTTAGCCGACTCCTAGCTGAAACGCTAGCCTAAAACTAGCCTACCTTAGCTTAATACTAGCCTACGTTTAGCCTATACCTAGCTTATGGTTCGCTGACCTCTAGTGTAACTCTAGCATACATCTAGCCTATGGTAATCCTAAAACAATGTTTAGCCTACAACTTGCTTATATTAGGCCTTTGAATCTTGTTTTAGTGTTGCATCTCTTTAAGTTTTTGTTACTGCCTTTGCTTTCTGCTGTGACAACCGAATTTCATGATCTTACTTGATCGAATCCCATCCTCAAATAGCCTATGTTTAGCCTAATGTCTATCTTGACATACAAATATCATGAAATAATCTTTCATAATTTGTTGCTGATCATTCCTATTGTGTGTGTGTG
This sequence comes from Melanogrammus aeglefinus, assembly GCA_900291075.1. Taxonomy (NCBI): domain Eukaryota; kingdom Metazoa; phylum Chordata; class Actinopteri; order Gadiformes; family Gadidae; genus Melanogrammus; species Melanogrammus aeglefinus. Next base: position 305,691 of record OLKM01000422.1, read on the forward strand.
TGTGTGTGTGTGTGTGTGTGTGTGTGTGTGTGTGTGTGTGTGTGTGTGTGTGTGTGTGTGTGTGTGTGTGTGTGTGTGTGTGTGTGTGTGTGTGTGTGTGTGTGTGTGTGTCTGAGTGTGTCTGTGTGTGTGCGTGTGTGTGCGCCTCTGTGTGTGCGTGTGTGTATGTGTGTCTGTCTGTCTGTGCGTGTGTGTGTGTGTCTGTCAGTGTATTTGTGTGTGTCTCTGTGTGTGTGTGTGTGTGTCTGTGTCAGTGTATTTGTGTGTCTGTGCGTGTGTCTCTGTCTGTGTGTGTCTGTGTGTGTGTGTGTGTGTGCGTCCCGGTGTGTTGCTACACAGGTCTGGGCGGGGCGGTGGGCTACGCCCTGGGGGGCCTGGACTGGACCCACACCTTCCTGGGTCAGATCTTCAAGTCCCAGGAGCAGATCCTCTTCGTGTTCGCCGCCTTCTTCTTCACCATCTCCGTGGTGCTGCACCTGCTGAGCATCGACGAGCAGCAGTACACCCCGCAGGGCGACCGCATCGACCAGGTAGCGGGGGGTGTGTGTGTGTGTGTGTGTGTGTGTGTGTGTGTGTGTGTGTGTGTGTGTGTGTGTGTGTGTGTGTGTGTGTGTGTGTGTGTGTGTGTGTGTGTGTGTGTGTGTGTGTGTGTGTGTGTGTGTGTGCGCGCGCGCGATTGCGTGTGAGACTGTGTGTGCGTGTGTGTGCATGAGACTGTGTGTGTCTGCGTGTGACTGTTTGTGTGTGTGTGTGCGCATGAGACTGTGTCTGTCTGCGTGTGACTGTTTGTGTGTGTGTGCGCATTCTTTCTTTTTTTTATGTACGGTATTCATTCTTTGGCCCCACTTCTTTTCACCCCAAACAGCTCCAAGTGTCTTATGTTACCACCACAACACGCCTTCATGCCGAGCGTTTCAAGCCCCGTTGTGTTTGTTGTGTTACAGTATCACCGTTGTTTTGTCTTCCCTCCGTAAAGACGAGGCCCATTTGCTGATTTGTGTTCTGCTTTGAGACAGTTTGGGAAAAGTGACAAATGTGATAAATGGTTCAACCTCTCTGGGATGTTTTGGTAGTCGCAGACCGCTCCGTGCATCACAACCCGCGTATTGAGCAGAACTCTCTTGTGTTAGAAAAGAGTGTGATGGCTACCCTTTCAACATAGCATTTGATGTATTATACGTTGTTCTCCTCTTCATCAGGAGAGTCCAGAGCACCCCCACGCTTTAACCTCTGGGAAGACTGGTGCTGCTCCACAGCTGACCATGATCGGTGAAGACGAGCTGATGGACAGCTACGGCCTTTATGACCCGTACGAAGACGACCAATCGGAGAACGGCATTATAGACATGGACTTCCGGGAGGTGGAGCTTATTCGGAGTAAGGTGCCTGGGACCGGGCAACTTTTGTTTAAGCACCAATTATTTCATGCTCCTCCTCCTTTCCCCTCGTACCCCAACCAACCAATATGTTCAACAGTGTCTACCTCCCTCTATCCACCTCTCTACTCTATTAACCCCTTCTCTACCACTGTATGCTCCACAGTGTCCCCCTCCCTCTCTCTATCTAACCAGTGCTCCACCCTCCTCCGTCTGCAGGTAAGAGCGACAGCGTGCTGGCCATGGCCGACGCCACCCTGGACCACATGGACCACCTGGACCATGAGACCCTGTTCCTGCAGCAGATCGAGCCCTCCATCTTCGCCGACCACCTGTCCTCCTACCACGGCTCCCCCACCCGGACCCTGTCCTTCGACCAGGACCACCTCCACCCCCAGGAGAACCCCGGCGCCAACAGCCGAGCGCACACGCCGGTGGCCAGGGTCTCCCGCCTCTCGGCCTTCCTGCAGGAGATGGACAACGACGACGGCCAGGGGCCGCTGCTCAACGACCAGCTCAGCGAGCAGCACACGCCCAACGGCCGGCTGCTGGCCAACGTGGGGAACGCCGACTGGGCCAGCGGGAACGGGATCAGCGCTAAGGGCCAGGCGCACAAGGCCGGCATGGTGAAAGGTGGGGGCACTCACTATGAACCAGAGGATATATATCCTCCACCTATTGTGTGATTGGTGCAAACTGTTTTAGTACATTTGGTTAGTTAGTTTATTAGTTTTTCATATCTTCATGTCGACATGGTGTCAATAAGTCTCTGTATTTTAATGTATTGTAATGTAATGTAATGGGCCTTATTGTTACGTTTGCATTAGACCGTCTAGTTATTGAGCTTTAATCCGAACAAAAACAACTTAATAAAAGATAACCAGAAAGGTTGAGAGTAGCTTAAGGAATCTGGACACAAGGTTGGTAACTTGTTTTGTTGCGTAACGTAACAGGAGAGATGCTTCCCAACAAAAGTGTGTCCGTAAGTTAGACCTTAAAACATCGCCTCGGTTTTATGTGTCATTCAGTTTGTACCACATTCCAGTTCAAGGCAGAAGTCGCCCCCTCAACCACGACGTTAGCTCACTAACCAAACCCCCCCCCTCACCCCACCCTCACCCCCACCTCACCCTCACCCACCCTCACCCCACCCCCACCCCCCACCCCAGCGGCCAGTACGGGCGCGCCGCCCCGCCAGCAGCAGCCGGCGCTGTCGTCGCGGCGCCACCACACCTTCTACCGCCAGCCGTCCTGCACCTTCTCCTACTACGGCCGCGTGGGCAGCCGCCGCTGCCGCCTCAGCCACCAGCCCCGCCGCCGCCGCCACAACCCCAACGCCACTCTGCTCATCAAGCCCTCGCGCAGCATGAACGACGTGTGTGAGGTGGAGGAGGAGCGGAGGCACCACCACCACCACCAGCACCACCAGCAGGGGCAGGGGCAGCAGCAGGGGCAGGGGCAGGGCAGCAGGATGGACCGGGGCAGCAGGAGGATCCGCCACCAGAGCGTCCACACCGCCTCCTCCTCCAGCGGGGACACGGAGAGCGACGTGGAGGTGAGGGGGGAGAGGGAGGGAGGAAGGAAGTGGAGGGGAGAGGGAGGGAGAGGGGGAGGAGGGAGATGTAGGGAGGAGGGAGGGAGGAGGGAGAGGGGGAGGAGGAAGAGAATAGGAGGAGGGAGAGGGAGGGGAGGAGGGAGAGGGGGAGGAAGGAGGGGAGGGAGGGGAGGAGGGAGGGGGGAGGGAGAGAGGAAGGAGTAGGGAGGAGGGAGGGGAGGGATGAGGTAAGTGGGGGGAGAGGGAGGGGAGGAAGCAGGGGGGAGGAGGAGGAGGAAGGAGTAGAGGGGGAGGGAGGGAGGAGTGAGGGAGGATGAGAGGAGGAGGAGGAGGTAGGAGTAGGAGGGAGTGAGGAGGGAGAGGAGTAGAGGAGGAGAGGGAGTGGGAGTGAGGGAGGGGTAGAGAGAGGGAGGAGAGGGGAGGAGAGGGGGAGGTGAGGAGGAGAGGGGGAAGAGGAGGGGGTGAGGGAGAGAGGTGGTGAGAGGTAGTTATGTTGGAGGTGATTGATGGAAAGAGTGAGGGAGAGTTGAGGGCTGGATGGATGGATGACGAAGTGCTGAGTCACAGGGAGGAAGGTTGGATGGAGGGAGGGCAGACGAAGGGATGGATTAAATGGGATTAAGGGAAGGGGAATAAAGATTTAGGGTTGGGAGATTTGAACGAGGAACGGACGGATGGGAAGATGATGAATAGAGATGATGGAATTAAATGTGATTGATGTCACAAGCAAACACGACAGATGTTGGTGGATGGACTGAGCCCTGACCCCCCCACCCTCCAGGTGGAGACCACGGTGCAGCTGCTGTGGATGTCCATGCTGAAGATGCCCCCCGAGCTGCTGAGGCTGTGTGTGTGTCACCTGCTCACCTGGTTCTCCATCATCGCCGAGGCCGTCTTCTACACCGACTTCATGGGACAGGTCATCTACCAGGGAGACCCCACCGTGAGTGCACACACGCACACCTACACACACACACACACACACACCACACACACACACGCACGCACACACACACACACACACACACACACACACACACACACACACACACACACACACACACACACGCACACACACACCACACACACACACGCACACCAAAAAGCGAACACACACATGCTCGCGCGCACACACGCTCGCGCGCACACATGCTCACGCGTGTACCCTACCGACACGCAAATAGAAACAAACTTGTATGTATATGTGTATCTGCCTGTGTATATATATAACTGTGTGTGTGTGTGTGTGTGTGTGTGTGTGTGTGTGTGTGTGTGTGTGTGTGTGTGTGTGTGTGTGTGTGTGTGTGTGTGTCCAGGCGCCGGCTAACTCCACAGCGCTAGATAACTACCACAGAGGAGTCCAGATGGGTTGCTGGGGGCTGGTCATATACGCCATGACAGCTGCTGCATGCTCGGGTAACACACACACACACACACACACACACACACACACACACACACACACACACACACACACACACACACACACACACACACACACACACACTCACACTTATACACTTATACTTATACTTAGTGACGCTGACTCACTCACTTAAATACTGAGATGTTTGTATAAGCTGTTCAGGGAATTCAAGGAAAAATTGTATTAGAATGAATTTGATCCCATGGATGACGTAATATGATCATATGTACTTGAGCGTAGAGCAACACACTCTAAATTCTGAATCCCGCTCTCCCTTTCTCTCTCTGTCTCTCTCTCAGCCATCCTTCAGAAGTATCTGGACAATTTTGACCTGAGCATCAAGGTCATCTACATCGTTGGTACCCTGGCGTTCTCCGTCGGTGAGTTCTCAACACCCGGCTGCTGTGGTAGAGTATAGAAATACTTGGCTTGAACAAATATAAGGGCCAAAGTTAATTCAGGGACTCATCTTGTCTTCTATTCCTTCCTTCAGGAACCGCCGTCATGGCGATTTTCCCTAACGTCTACGTTGCCATGGTGATGATCAGTAGCATGGGGGTGATCTCTATGAGCATCTCCTACTGTCCCTACGCCCTGCTGGGCCAGTACCACGAGATCAAACGGGTAACAAACGCACACACACACAAACACATAGGCACACATAGACACACATCGACACTGCATATATTTATAACAGTGTTGATGTGGTGGAAGTTTCTAGTACACCCTTAAAAAAGTGGAAATGTTGAAATGCTTCTGACTGGCTCTGGGAAGATGTTTGGTCGCACTTCAGAGAGGAAAAGGAACACAGTCAAGACTTTGCTTTGGTCTAAACGTCCTCGCCATTTTGTTGTTGTTCGCCATGTTTGTTATTTTGTTTGGTAGTGTGTTTGTTGATTATAATCATTGTAATATCCTGGAAAAGCTTGTTCTAATCATTTCTAAAAGCTTGAAAAGTTGATTGTTCTAATCAACATCATTCTAATCATGTTCTAGTTATTAATCTCGCTAATCTTTTAGAGCTTTACGATTCATTAATCCACTGTCCCCCTCACACACCTAAAACCAATCAGTCCTAATTGGGCCTTCCCTCTGGCCTGAGCCTACTGGCTGGTTGAAGGTACTGCTCTCGTCCTCCGAGCTCAGCTTAAAGGTCCCATGACATGCCACTGGGTGTGAGTGAGATTAGCCTTTACAAGCCGTTTGGAAAATCTGTCTCTTATGACATCTCAAGTGGGCGTGTCCACCTAGATGTATGACTGATAGATGAGCAACGTTTGCTACAGTCCAAACGATGGGTAGGCTGGTAGACTGGTCTATCCAGCACACATCTAGTGTTTTCGCCAAACAAGTGTTTTCAAAACGGCTTGTAAGGCTAATCACACTCACACTGGTGGCATGTCAAAGGAACTGCTGTTGTTCTCCAAGCTCAGCTTAACTCTGCTTGACATCATGATAAATCAGACCCGAGCGATGACCTAACCCTCTGCCCGTACGGTTCCTCCACTCTGCAGTACGTCCACCACAGTCCCGGTAACTCCCGCAGAGGCTTCGGCGTGGACTGTGCCATCCTAACCTGTCAGGTAAGCAGCCGGAACCGGCCGCCACACATCCGTCCCCCTGTCCGTTAGTCAGTCGTTTCGTGCCACGTTCAATATGTCGTGAAAATAAGGAAAAATAAGAAAAGAATATAAATAAATTCAAGATAAATTGTGTTCATTAGCGTGATTCATTAATTGACAGAGCGAGCAGACAGCATTTATTTAAATGGTTCTAATTAGCACTTTTGTTTTGTTTTGTCATAATTGATATAGAAAATAATAAAAATAACGCAATGCCATGCTTTATGCAACACCGGAACCCGCAGCTAGTTAGATACGTTATGTTATGTTTTAGCTAGGTGGATATGTCATGCTAGGCTCGAGCCACCATCTACAAGCGACGTCAAAGGGGTGAAAGGGTTGGGGCATAGGGTCAGGTTGTGTGGCCCACACTGTTGGACATGGTGGTGGTGTGACCCGACAGTGTTCCCCCTTCAGGTGTACATCAGCCAGATCCTGGTGGCGTCGGCGCTGGGCTCGGTGGTGGAGGCGTGCGGCAGCGTGCGCGTCATTCCCATGGTGGCCTCCGGGGGCTCCCTGCTGGGCTTCTTCACCGCCCTGTTCCTGGTCATCTACCCCGCGCCCCACGGAGGGTAAGGAGGAGCCACCGTTAACGCCCTTGGCCACTGATCCTAACTAGGAGAAACCCTGGGAAAAAAATCCTCAAAAGGAATACACTGGTGTAAATGTTTTCCTTGATTTGAAAGAGAATATTACCTGAAAAGGACATGGGATTGATTGAATGACCTCCAAACTTTATCATTGAATGAATCAATAGAGATTTTTAACTGGAAAACCAATATATTCCATTTCCGGTTGGAACCGGGTTCCCATTCAATCGGCAAAAATCACACCACCACTTTAGTTTAAGATACCCTGATGTGGTTGTGATTGGTCGGTATTAAACCAGTATAGTCATTGGCCTCCACAGCACCATGGCTGCCCTGGCTTCTCCTGGGTTATAATGAACTGTGGTTGGAAGTTGCAAAAGTTATCAGTCAATATTCATGCAGAGGGACGAATCAAAGTCAGACAAGGCTTCTGTAGGTGAGGAGGCTGTGAAAACGACCTGCAGCAGTTAATTTGCCCCGTCGACTCAACCAATAAACTAAACTAAACAGTCATAGTGATCAATTGTACCACTTTTCTTGTCTGATTCTCGTTGTGATTGACAGGGAGGCGGAGTCAGCTAAAGCGCTGGAGAGGCGGGCCTTGACAGCGCCGGAACAGACCAATGGCAACCGATTGTCGGTCAGCGTCGTCATAGATACACCAAGCTTCCTGAGGCTCAGCAAGAAAACCAGTACGGTCACCACAACCACCACCACCACCGACAATTCCACTTCCTGTCACCTGGGCAACGAGTCTGCTCTGTGATCGTTTGGCTCCCCTGGAACAGGGCGGGGCCCTCGCAGAGAACTGTTGAGATGGCCGCCGCAGAAATCAATACCATTGACTCCATAACCAAGGGAACCAGCAACCGAAGAAGACCTGCCTCTTTGTCCGTTTGTCTTCCAGCCGAGAGTGATGAATGCGAAGAACGTTGACCTTTCCAAAATAGCGTTCCAAAAGGAGGGGAGAAGATGGGGCCTCTAGCTGACACTGGCCGATCTAATACCTCCTATTTCAGGCTTTTAGTTTTTTCTGTGGATGTTCAAACCAACGTATTCATTCTGCCTCGGGACCCGCGGAGTCGTCGCAACCTGATTGGTTCAGCACGAGTCCTGGCCAACCGTCAACCAATCACGACAAGCCATCAACCAAATTCCTCTCCCACACATCCGACAAAAGAACCTGCTCTAAAGGAGGATGTGTGTGTTTTTGTGTGTGAAAGATCCATTTATATCACTCAGGGCCTCTAGGGGGTGCTAACGAGCAACCACCTGGACAGTAATCTTCAGGGGACTTTGTTTTACACACGTACACACACACACATACATACACACACACACATGCGTGATCCATCCCTCGGGATTACGGTTGAGGTCAATGGTGGACAACGTTGACTAGCTGATAAACTAACCCTGTCCCTGAAAGCTGCAATTATGGGAAAATAACATCGGAGTTCTTCCTTACCGATTGGGACTACGGATGACTAAAATTGTGTTGGAATTAGTCTGTTTGTCCGAAAACAGGCATCGCACTCAACCACATGGAACCATGGGACATCAGACAATCTGTGCCCTGCTCTGTGGACGAAACGGGATCAGGTTACTGTCGCTTTAAGACTCTTGAACAGCAATTTTTCTTCAGACATTTTGGGACTTTTGGCCTTGTTTATGATCCAAAAAAAACCTCTTCTCCCGAAAAATCGGTTCGCTCCCCAGAAAATTGGATAGCTCAGCGTAATCTGGACTGATGCCCGGGGGGGGGGGGGGGGGGGAGGGAGGAAATTCCGTGACCATAGTGTGATCCATTTCCATTAAACACGGCAATAATACTGTCAAGTCTTAGAGAGACCCCCAGAGAGACACATCTGCTCCTTGTAGAGGTCCCGTTGGCCGAACGTGTTTTAGGACTCCCTCGCTCTGAACGCGTCGGAGTAAAAAAAAAAAAAAAAAAAGCACTTGAATCTTGATTATAGCTGAATTCACTTAAATGTCCCAACTTCTGGTAAGTTGCCAAATGCAATATATGGGCAGTGCTAGGGGCATTATTTACCAGGTCAAAACAAAGCTGAAAAAAAAACAAACAGTGCTACTTCTTTATTTTTTGTTTCTCTTCTCAACCCTTGGTGTCCTACAATGAATCTCCGTCGACAATGTTGATGTTTAAGGCTTTTGTTTTGGGTTTGTGTCTAAGTTTTATCTGACGAATCCTAATAACAGGACTCTGTATATGCTGCATGCCGGTGGCTCTGGGGAGGGGGGTCGCGAAACCAAATCACGTGAGGCAGGATCGGCTGGGATTCAGCCTTCTCTTGCTCTCGCCCCTCACTTTGCTTTCGTGTCCGTCAGCACCACGTCTGCAATGCATGACCGCTGTCTTTGTTTTTGCTAATGAAAGTATTGAGTCATCTGTGGTCTGGAGAGAACAGCCAGGTGGATGGTTTTTAGGGGGTGTGTGACAATCCGCCCCTTCCTTCTGATACCCCCCCCCCCCCCCCCTTGTTACTTCAGCAGATTTCCCAAAGCTGTACGACTGGAGCAGTGAAACCAAAAACAAGGCTCTAATCAAGATTGTGGAAGAGGAGATGAGTGGGGAGTTATTCGACAGAAACAGGTGGGTGTCAATCAAAGGGAAGATCAGATGTTGTTGGTTGGGCTTTGAAGCCTTTCTGGTGGTGCTGTCAGGGGCTAAAAATTAAAACTTGATGGAGAACTGTGCTGGATGGGAGACAGAGTAGAGAAATTGAATGGATGTGAGACGTAGTAGAAACCCATCTGAATGGGTTTGAGTCTTCAGTAGGGATGGAATATACAGTGCCTGGAGGAAGAGGAGAGGGTGAGTGTCTTGTTTTAGGGACATGGTTGGACACATGGGGTAAGAGTAGATGTCTCTGCTGTGAGTTGATAACCTTTTCTGAATACTGGTCTAGTTCATGCTCTCCACTTGGTTGGAAAATTCAACGTAATCCAAGTTCTACTTTGATGGACAGTTGTGGACAGATGGACTTGTTGAGAGGTTAACCATTTGGGCGAATAAAGTATAAGTTGGAACCTACAATTTTAAGCAGGTTTTTAAATCATTGAAAATTTCGGGAAAAGGGTTGTTTTAATTCACCCAAGTAGCATGCTCTGCCCAAAAGGACAACAATCACTTTCGGTTCCCTTACCCGTTGGTTATTTGGTGTCCCCTCCTTGTTGTGGCTCGAGGGTAAAGGCCTGTGTTAATTTCAATCTTGGGTGTCCCACCTCAGTCTTCTGGTCGTGTGATGGCCCAATCCTTGAATGGCATGGAGGTCAAAGGCAGCTGTGAGTGGACAGTGCAAGGTGTAACTATAAAAGGGTTACAGGTGCATGTAGTGACATTAGCATGAGTGCAGAATAAATGCAGATTTAGTGAAAGCTGATGTTACGTTAAGCTGTGATAGTAGACGTTATATATTTGCTAAATATATAATATATACTAAGAACGAAAGGTTTGATGGTGCTTTAGGGGTTTAATACGTTCATTGCTATTTGGAATGTTTGTTATTGGCTGAGATTAGTATTTGGAATATGAAAAATGGGAAGATACATGCAAGTTAAATAGAAAAGGGTCCTATCCCTTAGGTATTACCCATTTGAATAAAGTGGCTGGATGATTCAACAAACCATAGTTAATCTATAAGAAAGGAAGTCGAAAAGGCCTCCTTTTATTTCACCTTTATTGGTCGAATCCCCAACTAAAATGCTATCTGGCAGTGGTAGTCAGGATATTGGCTGGCCTCGTAATATTCGGCCCATGACGTGGTTTTCATTGAGTTTCAACAAACAATTCTAGGTGTTTTTGTCCCCCTCTGGGTTAACATCATCACCATCACTTTGTTGTTTTGGTTATATTAAAAGCCCCTGTGAGCCTTGGACTGGTAGACCTGGATACACGTACCACAAACGGCGTACAGCAATAATCCACAAGGGACCCCTGTGTTTGTTCTCGAGGTGAGGTTTGCATGCACACACGCGGTGCATGTGGACAAAAAGCCAAAGTATATAATTCTCTCAATTGTGAATATACCGAGAAATTATTTGTGCCCCGCTGATGCAGTGGTGGAATGCTGCTTTCTCCTGCTTGAAACTCCCTGTTTTAGAAACCCACCAACATGCACTCAGCCCAAGCTGTCATGTCAGGCGGCCCATTCGACAAAGCCCTCTCAGGGTTTCAACAAACCGTTGTTTTAGGTCCCAGCACGAAGCGTGTGTAGTGATTCAACACAAACCGCTCGCTTGTTATCGTGGGCAAATTACAACACCACAAAAACATGAGAAAGTAAGTCATTTCAGCTGTGACCGCGAGCGCTGTGTGGACACTGCATTTTAAGTTGAGACCACCACGAACACCCTGACGAGCAGAATTACAATACTTGTGGTGCGACTTCAGTATGTCTGTGAGTGTATACCAGGGAAGGTACACGGCTAGATAGCGCTGGCTTAGGTTGGCGGGCCCATGGCCGTAGGACTGTGGAATTGTGTTCACAGAGTGGCCTGCTGGGAGATTGTCGCGGTGTTCCTGCATTTTGTTTCCATCAGATGACTTTGGAGACGAGCGAGCTCATGAATGTAAAACGGCTGACAACTGAAATCCCTTTAAGTTTCATCGGCTTCAAACAAGTGGCGGGTGGCGGGATGACATGGGAGGACGTCGACATTGCCACACGAACTTGCCATATAGAGTGGGTTTGAGCCGAATACAAATCGGTATTTTTGCAGCAAAGAGAGAAGATTGAAATATTTTAATTGTTTCTTACGCTTTCTTGTTTTAAAAGACACTTTTCACACTTTATTTTAAAAACTAAATAAACAGCATCCAACCAGTTTTTGTTAGGGCCTGATCTAGTTTGAAAAAAAAAGTCTTTATTCGTACTGCTGTCGAGAAGAGCGAGAGTGGAATGGGGTTTCAATGAAATCCCTTTCCAGTTTTCGATGGTTTAACAAAGGGGGGGGGGGGGGGATTTGGGTAGTGTCTGACATTGCACCACGGAAAACTTGCACCATAATAGTTGGTTTACGAAAACATAATCGTTTTGCCACAAGTTAAGATTGAATATATTTATTGTTTAAGTTTCTTGTTTAAAGGTGACCTTTCACTTCTATTTTAAAACTAAATAACGAGCATTCATCCAACCATGTTTATGTTGGCCTGAGTTAGTTGGAAAAATAGTCTTATTTCACTGGCTGTCGAAGGGCTAGCAAAGGAGAGTTGGGGTGTGAACAGTGGGAAATGTGTGTGCGAGATCGTGAAAAATATTTTGGTTGTTGCGTTCTTTATCAAAACATTAAGTCATCTCAGCTATCATGTCAAGGTTGTCTTGGTTAATTAGTTCTTGACGGTTCTTGGTTACACACACACTACGCACACGCACACTCCTTTTGCACGACCCCTCGTATTGGGCACTGTTTCGCAACACCTTGTCGTTTCGCCGCGGAAAGAATAGCTGTAAGATGGGCCGCATGTTATTCAGAACTTGAAGCCGCTCTACTTCTTCTAGCGCTCACCTTCTCCTTCGTTGCGCACGTAACAGCACGTGTGCCGGTGTCTTGAACATCCGACCGAAGTTTCTGGAGAACGTGAAACGCATACCTCGTCGCGCGTATTGGCGCGTGGCACAAAATCCAACGCACTGCTGTGAAGCCTTCGTCGCTCCCGCCGTGAGAGGCTTTTGCATTGTTATGCTGGCGTTACATGTTATTCGCCCGTGTTAGTATTGACGTGAGAGAAGACAAGTGGCCTATTATACTTTATCTTGGACGAGATACGAAGTCATAGAATATACGTTAAGAATAATGGGAAACCCAGGTTGTGCATATAACCTATAAATTGCCTTTGTCATAAAATAGATATAATGCAATGATCTATATTATACACAAAATACATTTCTCTTCTTTAGGTTCTATATTTTGCGGATTAGTTTTTTTTTGGCCTATTTCTATATAATAGGTGTAATATACACACATAAAATATAAACTTGTGTAAATAATTAATGCTTGGGCCGCCTTCCTATGGACTCTTCACACGTTATGGAACCAACCTTATAGAAAGAAAAAAAATCTGAAAGGAAATTGTGTGTGCTCTTTTTTTTTTCTTGTGAATGTGAAATAGAATTATATAGGTTTCAAGGAAAATCATGGAAATTTTATTGTGTGTGTTGTGTGGTGGGTGTTTGTGTTGTGTGTGTGTGTTGTGCGCGCACGTGCGCACAACACATGCAGCACATGCATTCCAATCACGAATCGAAGAATCATTCAGCCTGCGACGATTCACTTGCAGAACTTCAAATGCAGAACGAACATGCACGTGCATAAGACAATTGGCTGAAGGTGTCCCCTGTTCTTCCCAGGTAAACATTCGCATCTGTCTGCAGGAAAATCAGACTGCTGATAAGCCCTAATGGCATTATTCTTTGCAAAGGTCGAAGACGCGGTGAACCGCCAAGTCTGCCGCGTATTTCATCAGCATCACACGACGGGACCATTATTTTGGTCAGCGAGGTCAAAAAGTATCAATATCCCGACTCTGGGTTACTAAGGGGAAACTGCTGAGATAGTAACTGATTCAAGCCCTTAAAATTGTCAGAGGCTAGCTATCCGTACAATCCAAACATTGTATTTCCTTAATTTAATATTTAATTATGTTTGGGAATGCTGGTTGCAGGGTAGTAGCCTATTTTATCTGACACCCATCACTACTCACTCACTCATACATGCATTAATCTGTGCAACAAATACCGGTGACGTAGTGACGTAGTGGACATGGCCTTAATGAAGATTGGCCGATATCTCAATGTGGAAATCCCGTGCTCCAGGTCAGCGTTTTAAAATCAGACCCCTCGATGTGGATAAACAGTGACCCTCTTGTGGATCCACAAATGTATGGCAGCATTTTACTTTACAACTGGTTAACCTTGAGTTTAGTTAATACTACTCAGGTAGGGCAGCCCTACTAGTTCATTTAAAAATAGCAGTAATCTACCACCTATGAATAGACAAAGTAAACAAATGCCGAGCATAAACAAATACAGTGATAAAACATCAACATCATTTTATATTTTGGTCAATTATGGCTCACTGGCTCTATAAATCTACATTAATATTAATTTCATAAAAATCAAATAATTGCATGCTAATAAATAATACAACGTATTGGCTTACTATAAAACCTTTGTGAATAATCTATCTTTCAAAAAAGTTCTTGAGAATTAAGTATAGAAAATACAACATAAAATCAAATCTTTATTTTAGAGACCTCAATTACAAAAATTGAAAGTAATTTTTTCCTGTTTTTTGATTACATTGTGAGATATATTAATATGAAAAAAAATACTATACTACTAGTGTTTAATGTCATTAAATTACACTGGATGGTCCACTTTACTTAGGAAGGGAAAATGAGTAGCATATGGTCAATGGTTTCCAATAACACATCTGAGGGGCCGAATTATCTCCAACGCCCGTCGACTGCGTTACCTAGCGTCTGTCAGTCAGACTTGTTTCAAATAATGTGCCACTCGGAAAACTTCCATGTGATTCAACAAAGAGGAGAACAATGAACGAAACCCTACACTAGTAACATCGTCACAACGATAAACATGTATCAGCGTCCGCAGGATTTCCTGGAATAACTTCCTGGGAACGTAGGAATCGCTATAGAAACGGCAAACATCGCGTCGCACTACCATGAACGCTTGAGACGGAACAGGTAAACACGAGGCGCGAGAGTGGGATTTACAATTAGCTCTGGGAAGAGTTTACGACTACAGTTATGCTGTTGTAAAGGGCAGGCTCCGTCTCCACTCTCTTAAACGCGGTCGCTCTGAGAGGGTAAACCTCCGTTGCAACCTGTCTTCCCTGCACACCCCCGCCATTCACACTTTGCCTCAGTCTCTACTCGTAACTACGATCACATCACGGCATCAGATCAGAATGTCCCAGAGCCGTTTCTAGTGGAGAACAAATCTCGGGAAATACGAACTAGAACAATTTTTAAGAATAATCGAAGGGGAACTGATTGGTTTAACTTTTCTTTCGTTTGAAATTCTACTTATCTAATTCTTACTAATGGATCTAGTCAGCCTGTTGAGAAATCAACCAAATGACTGACACACCTGCTACTAAAATGACCCAAAAGACCTCAAAGGAATAGACCTTCCAGTCCATGAGTATTGTATGCAGGCTCCGCTATCTGACCTCATCACCCTCTTCCATAGCAAATCTTCTGCTCGTCATCCTCTTAATTCCGCTAAGCTCTCTGCTTGACATGGCATCAGCTCCTCCTCCCCTCCTTCTTGGCACGGAGGTCTACCTGGGAGTCCTCTAGGAGGCTCCCCAGCGAGGGGTGGAGGAGCGGGGGAGGTCTCAGGCATACAGAGCCACCCAGCGTGAGCGTAGGTGTGGGCCCACACTCTGGAGACAGCGCCACGGCTGTCCCGTGAAGACACTTCTTCAAACTGCGACTCACTCTCCCCTCCCTATCGCCAACCTCGGAGCCCCCCCGCCCGCCCCGCGTGTCTGCCTCCCCTCCTCCCTTCCCTCCCCCCCGTTCGCCACCCCCCCCCCCAGCCCCCTTTGCCCCTCTCCTCCTCAATTCCCCCTGTCTTGCGGCGGGCCACGCCTCTTGAAAGCTGTGTCCGTCACGGAACGAATACACAAACAAATCCACGGTCCAGGCAGCTGTTATGGCTGCTCAGCGTCAAACCGTCACTGATAGGCCAGCACCCTCTCCCCCTTCCTGGCCCCATGTCCTCTCCGCTGCCTCCCTCCCTCCTAGAATAGCTCCTCCGCCTCCCCCTCCCCGCCTTCTCACCCCGCCGGAAGTAACCAGGCCTGCCGCAGCGGATGAAAGGGCGTGAAGTCACAACGTACACGGTGAACACCACCTACACAGGTGCCAGGTAGCCGCACGGGCCGTCGCCGCTCCAGACCTGTTCTGTTCTGTACGGGCAGGGGGGCGGGGCCCCGGCCGGAGGGGGGCGAGCTGAGTGGAAGCAGGTCCACAAACCGAAGGTAAGCCCCCTGGCCAGAGGGGCAGCAGGAACTTCCAAGCACGGTCAGTGTAGAAGAGGGCGGGAGCAGCACGCAGGAGTTGCCGATTCTCTCTACGCCCATTCTGGAGAAGGTGAGGAGGGTGAGGGAGGGATGGGGGGGGGGGGGGGGGGACAGAGGAAAGGGGCAGAAATGGAGAGCCAGTGAGGATAACGGCAAGCTAGTAATGTGCCATCTTGTGGTTGTGTTTCTACAGGGGAGAAACGTTGTGAGGTTTTATTCATGAGGGCCTGCAGGGAGGCCAAACCTGTCTGGCAACACGGCATGCCGGGAATGGGGCGCAGCCCCCACCCGAGTCGGAAGGGGGGTCCGTCTAAAGCTCCGCCCCTGGAACGGGGCTAGAGGAGGCCCTCGGCCTCCCAACCCCCGTTCCTCCGAAGCCCTTACAGCAGCAGGATACAGCGACACGCCTGCCCCCCC
>OLKM01000423.1:0-45000 GCA_900291075.1 Melanogrammus aeglefinus
AGATCTTTTTTCTTCGGGACTTGCTAATTGTACTAATGCACATGGCACACCTTTGACTGACAGACCAGTGACTGTTCCGACTCAAGGCCAACAAGAACACAACGCCAGTAGTAGTTCATGTCAAGACTGAACGTGAACCTGTGACTTTTAGGGGCGATGGTCCTGACAAGTACTCTGTTCAGGATGGATTGCATGACAAAGTCACCTTACGAAGCAGTCTTACACAACAGCTGAACAGGCAGATGAGATACAGGGAAGGCTTTTGGGAAAGGCAAGAGACGTGGTCCAAATAGCGCTGAGGAGTGATGACACACTTGATGTGAAGCAGAACCCAGATCTCATATATGACATTCTAATGCGTTACTTCAGTCAGTCTTCATCGTCACTTCCATTGCAAGACTTTTACACCACATTGCCCAAGCCAAAAGAGAATCCAGTCGACTATTGGATCAGACTAAACCAAGCCGCAGACACAGCTGATGAGGGACTGCACCGTCAGGGTAGGAAAATGGACAACATTTGTGGGGAGGTGGCACAGATGTTTGCAAAACACTGTCCTGATCCGCAGCTTTCCTCCATTTTTAAATGCAAGCCCGTCAGTGAGTGGACTTCTAGAGACATCCAGCTCAGGGTAGATGAATATCAAAGGGAATGGGGTGTGTCTACAACGTCTCAGAGTTTCCCACAGCTGAAAAGTCACCCTGCAGCTGTGCTAGACAATGGTTCAAACGCCTTTGCGCACTCGGATTTGCGTGGTATGGACCCCCAGTCAACTTTTTCTCATGCCACGTCTTTGATGCAGACTCACAACTCTTGCCCGGACTCTGCTTGTGTCCACGCACCGTCCAGCGCCGCAGAGCATTCTGTCTGCTGCGCCACAGCCGTTCGCGCCCGAACATTCTTGCACGATGAGTCTCAGCGGCAAGATGATGGAGTCCTGGGCCGCATGATGAGCATGCTTGAGAGAGTCTTGGCCAGGGTGGAACCGCCCAATCCTGAGCGTCGACAGAAACGCTCCAGCTTTTTCAGCTCGCCACCATGTAGAGTTTGTGGAGATGCTAATCACTCTACCTTGTCTCACTGCAGATCTGACCATCTCTGTTTCAAGTGTCTGGCCCCTGGTCACTCAAGGCAGGATTGCCCAAACATTGCCCCGGCCGAACTCAGCCCAGCTTCGGGAAACTAGCTGACCTGTGTCCAGAGGGAGTTAATACAGGTCATACGGAATCCTTCCACTCGCTAGACACCGATAATTTCGGTTCGGCTCTGAATTTTGACGATTTCTCTCAATTTAAAAAATGACAACGACTGTGTATAAAACTCAAATGTGGGTGGCCGTGCAGCTTTTTAACATGTACCGTGAAGGTTGGGGGCCAAGTGACTATCGGCGGTATGCTGGATAGTGGCTCGATGGCATGTACAGTCAGTGATACTGCTATGCGTAACCTGCTCTCTGCTGGGGCAGTGTGAAGCAGAGAGGTTTTCCACAGATGTGACTCTCATTGGTGTTGCAGGTCGACGAGTGCACCCGAAGTCGGCCTTTAACATTAACATGGAAGTTAATGACTGCAAAATGATTGTGCCCACGATCGTGGTTGAAGGACAACATGATGACTTAATTATTGGAACCAATGTGATCAAACACATACTGCGTGAGTCAAAGAAGTGTAGTACATACTGGACAGCAGTTTCTGCGCCGTCATCTACAGACACTGAAACCGACCGATTTCTTTCAATGCTTGCTGGCTTGCATAGATGGGGAGATGGTGAAATGCCCGAGAAGATAGGCACAGTGCGTTGCAACTCAGCCACTTTCCTTCAACCCGGCTGTGAATACCTCCTATGGGGAAAGCTGCCAAAAACCACACGCGTGTCTCCTGGTAGTGCAGTGATGACAGAGCCTACGTCAGCACGGTCTGCACCCAAGGGGCTCATGGTCGCCAGAATAGTCACCTTATGGCAGATGGGTGTACTTGAAAGTGATGAATGTCTCTGACAAGCCTTTGTTTTTGAGACGTAACGCTAAGCTTGCTGACCTGGTGCCTTGTGTCGCATTGGAAGATTTAGACTTGGTCAGTTGTCATCAGAGCACTTCCACCGTGCCTGCTTGCCCTGTCTGTCCTGATGTGGGATGTACTGGTGTGCTAGAGTCCATTGCGCCTGAGTGACTGACGTCGGGCTTTGGGGTTTTTTTTTTTGTTTGGGGGGAAATTTGCGTATCTGACTGTAAGACAAGTTTGTCCCGACTATGTTCGTACAGGATGTCTTCTCACGCAACCAACTTGACTGCGGCAAAGCAGAAGAGTTTGTTCACAGAATCCACTTGATTGACCAAAAGCCATTCAGACTTCCTTTCAGACGTGTGCCACCGAGCCAGTAAACCAAAAACCACGTCAAGTCTTAAGTGAAATGGAAGAAAAAGAGATCATTCGAAAGTCGACAAGTGAGTATGCCTCACCGTTAGTCCTTATCTGGAAAAAGAATGGTGATTTGCGTGTGTGTACTGACTTCCGGTGGCTGAACAAGAGGACTTTGAAGGACGCTCACCCTCTGCCACATCAGGCGATTGCTTGGCAGCACTCGGTTGAAATTCGCTGTTCAGCACAATGGACTTGACTTCAGGTTTTTTATAACATCCTTGAGCTGACAGAAGTATTCAGCATTCACTTCACCTATGGGGCTTTACGAATACAACAGGCTGCAACAGGGGCTCTGTAACAGTCCAGGTAGTTTCATGAGAATGATGACTTCCATCTTTGGTGATCAAAATTATCTAAGTCTGCTATGCTATTTAGATGATATCTTGGTGTTTGCTCCTGATGAAAGAGTTGCTCTTGAACGTCTTGAAATGGTGTTCAACAGACTCCGTGCCCACAACTTGAAACTGGCGCCTAAGAAATGCTACTTTCTGAGGAAGTCTGTCAAATTCCTTGGCCACATTGTTGACGAGCATGGCGTTTCGACTGACCCGGGCAAAGTTGAGAGCATAAGCAGTATGACTGTGAATGACTTGATGGAAGCTGATGGAGTGACACCATCTGAGAAACGTACACGATCCTTTCTCGGTATGCTAAACTTTTATCAGCACTTCATTCCGGGGTACTCAGCACTTGCAAAACCCTGTTCTCACTGTTGGCTGGTCAGAAACAGAAGAAAGGCCGAAAGTCTAAGTGTGCTGTAGTGAGCCGCAGACTAAAATCAACCGACTGGACTGCAGACCATGACCGGGCATTTGCTGAACTCAAACAGGCCTCATCAATTCTGTTGTTTTGGCTCATCCAGCTTTTTTTTTTTTTTTTTTATTTTTTTTTTTTTTTTTAGTAAAAAAAAAAAAGAAAAAAAAAAAAAAAAAAAAAACGCTAAAAAAAACAATAAAAACATAAAAACAACAGAAAAAAAAAGTAAAAGAAAAATAAAAAATAAAAAAGTAAAAAAAAAAAAAAAAAAAAAAAATAAAAAAAAAAAAAAAAAACCAAAACCGTACATTTTTTGGTGCTGTCTACAGATGCCTCATTGGATGGCCTTGGGGCCGTTTTATCACAGGTGCGTGAAGGTGACTCAGTGGCTAGACCAATTGCATTTGCTAGCAAGTCCTTAACTCGGTCACAAAAGAACTATCCGGCCCATCGATTAGAGTTTCTTGCACTGAAGTGGTCAGTATGTGACAAGTTTAGCCACTGGTTGAAGGGCCACGACTTTACTGTGTGGACTGACAATAATCCACTGACACATATTATGACTAAGCCTAAACTTGACTGTTGTGAGCAGCGATGGGTGTCAAAATTAGCCAGTTACAATTTTGACATCAAATATCGTGCCAGGCCCACGAAACATTGTTGCTGACGCTCTCAGCCGTGTCCCTTTTTGCAAAAGTGTCGGTCACAGACTGGTCAGTGAACACTTCATGAACTCGCCAGAGAAGCCGCTGTTGTGTCTGACACAGCCGTTCAACAGACCTTCAGAGAATCCACCAACCAGTCTGTAATGGCGGAGAAGCTAACATGTCTTTTAGCCACAAATGCCCAGTCCCTTCACACATCAGCTCAGTCATTGTCCACGCAGGAAGTCGCTGCTGTTATCCAGTCACACACTGAATGGGCCTCTGGTGCTAGGACTCGTGCGACGGCCCTTGTGGGTCATCTACCCCAGCTCATTCCTGACAGTTTGTCCAGCCTGCCTGTTTTCTCGGTTGAAGATTTAAGAGATGCTCAGTCTAAGGATAAGACCTTGTCTCGTATACATTTTTATGTGGCGAGGTTTCGGAGACCATCCAGACGTGAAAGGGCACAGGAGGAGGGTCAAGTTCTGAGGTTGCTGAAACACTGGGGAAAGTTTGTTCTGAGTGATGATGTCTTATACAGAGTGTCACATGATCAGATTTCAAAGACAAGACGCCATCAGTTTGTTGTCCCTGATTGCCTGAAGACTAAAGTCTTGAAAGGAGTCCATGACAGTGCGGGTCATCAGGGTCAGTCAAGGACCCTGAGCATTGCCAGACAGAGATTCTTTTGGCTGCACATGGACAGAGATGTGAGGGAGTACGTTCGTCACTGTCAGCGTTGTATAGTGAGTAAGATGGCCGAGCCTGCAGGAAGAGCTCCTCTCGAAAGTATTGTCACTTCCCGCCCACTGCAACTTGTTTGCATTGACTTCTGTCAGCTGAAGATTCGCACAACAAATCTGTGGATGTTTTAGTAATGACCGACCATTTTACCAGACTGGCTCAGGCCTTTGCCTGCAGGGATCAATCAGCCAAACAAGTAGCAAAAGTTCTCTGGGAGAAGTATTTCTGTGTCTATGGATTCCCTGAGAGGATTCACAGTGACCAGGGTGCAAACTTTGAAAGCGAGTTGATCGCTGAACTTCTACGTTTATCTGGTGTGCGAAAGTCCCATACTACTCCATACCATCCCGATGGGGAATGGCAATGTTGAACGTTTTAATCGAACACTGGGCAATATGATCAGAGCTCTTCCTCTGGAATCTAAGCTAGACTGGCCCAGACGCTTGCAAACGCTCACTTTCATGTACAATTGCACTACCCATGAAACGACAGGATATGCACCATTTTACCTAATGTTTGGAAGGGTACCCCGTCTGCCGGTAGATATCCTGTTTGGGAACATTTTGACTGACCCTGATGTGACAGACTTTGGCAGATATGTTGCAAAGCTGTCTGAGGACCTTAAGGAAGCCATGTTAATTGCTCAAGAGCATGTGACAAAGGAACAGAACAGACAGGCGAGACTCTATAACAGGAAAGTGAAAGGTCCAATGATCGAAATTGGAGATCGAGTTCTTGTGGCTAACAAGAAAGAGAGGGGAAAGAGAAAAGTTGCAGACCGATGGGAGTCGATTGTTTACACTGTAACTGAGATGAATCCCCAGACGCACACATATAAGATACAGGATACTGTCACAGGACGTGAACGGATTGTCCATCGCAATCTACTCATGCTGGTGAACTTTCTTCCTGTTCAAGATATCCCGCAATCTTCTCGGTCTAGTATTTCAATGTCCTCTGTCTCATCTTCTGTCTCTGTCCATTCCATGGCTTCGGGTCAGGCTACATCCGAGCACACTCAGGGTTCAAGTGTTTTGTCAGCCGGATGAGTCTCAATCTGCAGTTGATGATGTGCACAGTTTTGTGAGCATCCAGGGACTTGAAAATTACTCGGATATCATACCTGCATCTGGGGTGAGGACCAGGGAATGGGTCAGTCACCTGAACACCTCGAGTCAACAGCCTCCTGAAGGGAGTGCCCGGGAGTCATTTGCTGACCTGACTGACGACGTGTTGACTGACCAGGTCCAAGACTCACACTCTGATGATGCTGTTGCTGAGGCTGACGACTCGACTGTTAGTGACGATCACACCGTTTTGTCAGTGGTTACTTCTGTTTCTGGGAGTGATGCGCACACACTGTACTGCCTGAGTCTGCACCACATCGCACTACGCGTCTGGGTCGTGTTGTTCGACCGGTTAACAGGCTCCTTTACGCCATAGCTAGACAAGATGTCACTGGACGATGGCAGACTGTTCGGACTGTATGCAGCTCTGTAGTTCAAGCTCTTAGGGTTTAAGTTTCTTATTTTTATTATATACATTTTTCTGGAATTGTGCTTAGAAATACTGTAAAACATGATATGTGAACACGAGTACCTATATATGTGTATTGGCAGTTTTGGGCAAGTGTAGTATGTGTAAGGCATTCTATGTCCGGTGGTTGGTTGGAGGGTTTGACATCACTCTCTATCCACTGCATCCTTGAGGGATACTTCTACAGTCGGTCTTGTTGTGTGTAGTCCCATGACACCAGATATGTCATAGGTATAGTGTTGTGAACGTGTGTAAAATTTTGTCCAGAATTCAGTAGGGGGTGTGTGTAACAGAGTTAAAAAAAAAGAAAGTTGCAAATTTGAATTCTTACAAAATTATATATTAAACATGCCATTGTTATTTTAACATGTAATATGTTGTACCGCATTCAATATTTTAATATGAGGCTGCGTGACTGCATGTCTTTTATTTCACGCTTTTTTGGGGTTAGCCTACCCGTAGTTCCTTAGAACATGGAGGAAACCCTGTTGGCCGGTAAGCAGGTTACGGAGCGCTCTGTATATAAATTTGATATTTCAATAAATTAGCATGTTTTATTTACATATTTTGATTTAATATATGTATATGAGTTTTTAAGTTAAGTAATGGTTACTAAAGTATGGTAAACAGGCTTTATTGTATTTACTTGTGTGGTTTGGCGGCAAACACATGCTGTATTATGCTGTGATGGAGAGCATTGTTCTCTCTTGTTTTTGCTATTCTACAATTCACGCATCACATTGGAATTTGTATATTGTGAATGCACTTACGTGTATAATTTCCTAATGTAAATAGCTTGAGAATGTTGTTGATGTAATGTGTATGTATGTAGGTAGAAATGATGCGTCATCCAGTGTGTGGACCCTTAACTGAGAACTATGGAAACCGTTGGCGATTCAGCAGTCACATTGGAATTTGTTATATTGTGAATGCAAGCAATTAAATGTTACGGAGGAATCCCGTCTCTGAATCTTTATTCATGGATGCCTGGAAAATGAAGGTCGTTACACATTAATATGATATATATATATATATATTATATATATATATGATATATATATAATATATATTTATAAATGCCATAGCGGGGAAAAAGTTTCCACCATGGTGGAAATTGTGTCAGAGGATAAGCTACATTTCGCAGCCTATGAGCCCAAACCCATCTGCTACTGGAACTGGTTTTAGTTACATGAAATTATATTATTCGTACAATCAGGATTCTAGTTTTCACTTTGACCTTTTATGGATTCGGGTGTTTGGAGGCTTGGTTGCGAGGCGGTTGGTTTGGCGGGGGGGTTATGAGTGAGGAGGTGGGCTTGGCTTGAGGTCGGATGGTTGGGACTGCGAATGGGGAGTGGAAGGGGCGTGGGGTGCGATGGAAGCGGGTATGGTAAGTTCTGTGGTGTGCTCTGATTGTCCATGTGCTCTGCTCTGCAACCAACGACCGCGCAAATATGGAAATGCAGGGCGCCTTTTTCCTGCGGCGATTTTTGTTCTGTTAGCGTAGCCAACGGCGGACCTCGGCGGGACAGTGAAGCCCTTTTTCAAAACAAACGAACAATATAGCGCATTGGGTAGCAGCGGCCATACCTCCACTAACTTTGAACAGCACTGCACCCCCCACAGTGACCTATCCCACCAGCTCTCCCACGACTTGGCGGACACCGCTGCAACCTCAGCTCCGTCCCGACCGCTGACGACCACCAGCTCCCCGGGGAAGACCGCAAAAGAAGCACGTAAGAGAGGAAACCGAAGGAGGAAAGCACGTTGGACACGAGAGAAGAGCAAGGCTGGCGCTGCCACAAAGGGATTTGGTATTGATTTCATGTTTTTTTTATTTCATTTGTTGATTATGCAGGAATATGGATAGAAATATGAAGCAATAGCAAAATATTACGCATTGTATTAGGTTATATATTCTAATGCTCTATGTTCTGCATAAAGTAAACGTTTGAATGCACATCAAACCTGGTTTGTGTTGGTCATGGGAAGCATAATTAAGTATCCTTAGAAATACTTAACATCATATAAATTTAAAACATCTTTTGTGGGTTATACTTTATGATTTAATTTAGATTTTATGCATATTAGATATGCAACTACATAGGCCTGCTACTTTTTTAAAAAAAGTGACCGAAAGAAAGAAAGAAAGAAAGAAAGAAAGAAAGAAAGAAAGAAAGAAAGAAAGAAAGAAAGAAAGAAAGAAAGAAAGAAAGAAAGAAAGAAGGAAGGAAGGAAGGAAGGAAGGAAGGAAGGAAGGAAGGAAGGAAGGAAGGAAGGAAGGAAGGAAGGAAAGGAGGAAGGAAAGGAGGAAGGAAAGGAGGAAAGAAAGGAGGAAGGAAAGGAGGAAGGAAAGAAGGAAGGAAAGGAGGAAAGAAAGAAGGAAGGAAAGGAGGAAGGAAAGGAGGAAGGAAAGGAGGAAAGAAAGAAAGAAAGAAAGAAAGAAAGAAAGAAAGAAAGAAAGAAAGAAAGAAAGAAAGAAAGAAAGAAAGAAAGAAAGAAAGAAAGAAAGAAAGAAAGAAAGAAAGAAAGAAAGAAAGAAAGAAAGAAAGAAAGAAAGAAAGAAAGAAAGAAAGAAAG
Source organism: Melanogrammus aeglefinus (assembly GCA_900291075.1). NCBI lineage: Eukaryota > Metazoa > Chordata > Actinopteri > Gadiformes > Gadidae > Melanogrammus > Melanogrammus aeglefinus. Next base: position 8,681 of record OLKM01000423.1, read on the forward strand.
AAAGAAAGAAAGAAAGAAAACGATGCTTCTCTTATTTTCAAGCCACCCACTGCGGTTTAAAGGCTCTCTGATGAGTTTAATGGTCCTTTAAACCGTGAAGTCTCTGTTCTCCTTCGGCCGAGTTCCCTGCTGCTGGACTTGACGTTCCAGGCGCGCCTCTGGCCAGGTCTCAAGTTACACACACAGCGCACAACGCATCTACATATCCACAGTCAGCCCTCTGCACTCCTTCCAGATGTGGAGGGGTCGGGGGGGGGGGGGGGGGGGGGGGGGGGAGGGGGCGAGGGTAGGGGGTCTCCGAACTTCCCGGGAACTGACACGGAGCATTAGAGATCTTTTTGTGAGTGTGTGTGTGCGGTTGGTGTGCGCATGTGAAGCAGGGAGGGAATGAGGGAGGGAGGGTGAACAATTGATTGCAAGTACCACGAGATAATATTCCAACACAACGTTTTCAAGAGAAAACTCAGAAGTAGAGAAAACGCCTCCGGATTAATCTCTCTGCCAGGAAGACACACAATAAACACATCTAAACAGCACAGACAACATACACAACATCTATACACAACATACAGAACATACACACACAAAATACACACATGTACACAACCGCAAATCACCTTTACACACAACATTTAGGCTACACATCTACACAATACAGTACACATAACATAAACAACATGTACACAAAACATGTACACACAAAGTACACACCTACACAAGATCTACACACAACAAACACGACATCTACACGACATACACACCATATAACACAACATACCCATCTTATGAACACAACATACACAACATCTAAACACAACATGCACTACTTGCACACCATCAGAAGTGGGAATGCATGCAAATAAGAATTCAACTGCCCTATGTTGCAATTGCGGATAAAACATCTTGGATTCACGCACAACATCAACACAACATTTGCACACATTACACAACACACACACACACAAAACATCCCCACACAACCTCTCCAACCCACCACCTCCACCCACCCAGACGTCCACCCAGACCTCCACCCAGACCTCGACCCAGACCCCCACCCAGACACCCACCCAGACGTCTACCCAGACCTCCACCCAGACCTCCATCCAGACCCCCACCCAGACCCCCACCCAGACCCCCACCCAGACCTCCACCCAGACCCCCACCCAGGCCTCCAGGGTCCTCCAGTGGAGGGGTGCGTCCTCATGCTTGTGTCCCCATGCAGAGTGTCCCCCGCTGGGCCTGGAGTCTCTGCGCGTGGACGACAACCAGCTGCGGGCCTCCTCCGTCAAGAGGCCGGGCCTGGGGGCCCACAGAGGCCGGCTCAACATCCAGGTCAGGGCTCAGGAACCAGGGACCCAGTCCGAGGGAGGAACGCGTGGGAGGGTGGTGTATTCAGTGTTAGAGGTGGAGGGTGGTGTATTCAGTGTTGGAGGTGGAGGGTGGTGTATTCAGTGTTAGAGGTGGAGGGTGGTGTATTCAGTGTTGGAGGTGGAGGGTGGTGTATTCAGTGTTAGAGGTGGAGGGTGGTGTATTCAGTGTTAGAGGTGGAGGGTGGTGTATTCAGTGTTAGAGGTGGAGGGTGGTGTATTTAGTGGTGGAGGTGGAGGGTGGTGTATTTAGTGGTGGAGGTGGAGGGTGGTGTATTTAGTGTTGGATGGTGGTGTATTTAGAGGTGGAGGGTGGTGTATTTAGTGTTGGAGGGTGGTGTATTTAGTGTTGGAGGGTGGTGTATTTAGTGGTGGAGGGTGGTGTTATTTAGTGTGGTGGAGGGTGGTGTATTTAGTGGTGGAGGGGTGGTGTGTTTTAGTGGTGGAGGGTGGTGTATTTAGTGGTGGAGGGTGGTGTATTTAGTGTTGGATGGTGGTGTATTTAGAGGTGGAGGGTGGTGTATTTAGTGTTGGAGGGTGGTGTATTTAGTGGTGGAGGGTGGTGTATTTAGTGGTGGAGGGTGGTGTATTTAGTGGTGGAGGGTGGTGTATTTAGTGGTGGAGGGTGGTGTATTCAGTGTTAGAGGTGGAGGGTGGTGTATTTCAGTGTTAGAGGTGGAGGGTGGTGTATTCAGTGTTAGAGGTGGAGGGTGGTGTATTCAGTTTTAGAGGTGGAGGGTGGTGTATTTAGTGTTAGAGGTGGAGGGTGCTGTATTTAGTGTTAGAGGTGGAGGGTGGTGTATTTAGTGGTGGAGGGTGGTGTATTTAGTGGTGGAGGGTGGTGTATTTAGTGGTGGAGGGTGGTGTATTTAGTGGTGGAGGCTGGTGTATTTAGTGGTGGAGGTTTGTGTATTTAGTGGTGGAGGGTGGTGTATTTAGTGGTGGAGGGTGGTGTATTTAGTGGTGGAGGATGGTGTATTTAGTGGTGGAGGTTGGTGTATTTAGTGGTGGAGGGTGGTGTATTTAGTGGTGGAGGGTGGTGTATTATCTGGTGATAATCTTACTGATAATTATAAGATGTAATTACTGATTATGGGTTTATCCATATTGATTATGGGTGTGATTTTATTACTGATTATCATTAATGTCATTATTGATTATGGTTTTATTATTATTGATTATGGGTGTGATGTCACTATTGATTGTAGGTTTATCCATTATTGATTACGGGTTTATGTATTATTGATTATGGGTTATTGTCTGATTTATCATGGGCTGTATTTGCAGTCGGGCATCGAGGAGGGCGACCTGTACGATGGGGCGTGGTGCGCTCAGCATCAGGACCGGCAGCAGTGGCTGGAGATGGACGCGGTCGAGATGACCCTCTTCACCGCCGTCATCCTCCAGGGTCGCAGCTCCGTCTGGAGGTCAGCCGACCTCCTCCCCCTCCCCTCCCCCTCCTTCTCCTCCCCCTCTCCCACCTCCTCCTCCCAAATCCTCCTCCTCCACCTCCCCCTCCCCCCCATCACGGTACATTTATAAACATTAGTGTGACCAATCCTGCTCTGTCACAATAACAGGAATCTGATCAGACAGGCTTTCAGTGAATCACGTTACTCTGTTTGAAATTTAATTAAACCCTTATGAGGGAGGGTCATCAAACATTTACTTGGCGTTGTTTAAACTCAAGCGTCCACCACAGACGATAGCTCACTCTAATGACCAACACTTCCCGCTCTGATACTAAAGTTTAGAAAAGCAAAGCTATCACTGGCTATCCTAATATTCCCTTATGTGTTCACTCTGTTTGACCTCTGTTTGACCCCGTCCCGGTTGGTTCTCTCTGTTTGACCTCTGTTTGACCCCGTCCCGGTGTGTTCTCTCTGTTTGACCTCTGTTTGACCCCGTCCCGGTCGGTTCTCTCTGTTTGACCTCTGTTTGACCCCGTCCTGGTGTGTTCTCTCTGTTTGACCTCTGTTTGACCCCGTGCTGGTCTCCTCTAGCTGGGACTGGGTGGAGACCTCATGTTTGACCCCGTCCTGGTGTGTTCTCTCTGTTTGACCTCTGTTTGACCCCGTGCTGGTCTCCTCTAGCTGGGACTGGGTGGAGACCTACAAGGTTCAGCTGAGCAACGACTCAATCAACTGGGTGCTCTGCATGAACGGATCCCAGGAGATGGTGAGTCCAGCCTTGGAGATCTTAAAGGGGTGGTCATCGGTGTAATTATGAAATGAGAAACAGCCTCCCACATTTACATTTACATTTAGGCCATTGAGCAGATGCTTTTATCTATTTATTGAAGTACATAAGTACATTTGTAAGAAGAAAGAGAAACAATATATGGCTGTCGGTACAGTAAGGATGTTCATAGAACCAAGTGCCAAGCACTAATAATTGTCAGGTTAACCTATTCCCTGTGTACAATAAGGATAGCTAGGGTAAGATGCTACACAATGCTAAGTGCTATTTTTAAGTCAAGAACGTACAACATACAATAAGCGTGTGAAAGGGGGTAAGGGGGGAGGCTGGCACCGGTGAACTCTGCACAAGTGAGACTTGATCTCACAAGTACCTCTTGAGCTACGTCAAAGGGCTCACAGGAGACCTCCAGCGTCCATCTGACCCCTAAGGCTGCCCCTCTCCAGGTGTTCGAGGGGAACCGGGACCAGTACACACCAGTGCTGGGCGCCCTGCCGACCCCCACTGTGGCGCGCTACCTGCGTATCAACCCCCAGACCTGGTACATCAACGGCACCGTCTGCCTCCGGGCTGAGATCCTGGGCTGCAGGGTACCCGGTACGCGGCGTCAATTTGAATGATTAGTTCTAAATTGAGTTGAGTGGACCACAAGAGTTTTACGCTGAGGGACCTTTTTTGCACATTTCATCCAAAAATATGGTGGGTTCAAAAGTGTGCATTGGAACACAGTAGGAGAACTCAGCTGAACATTAAGGATTTCTACAATGTTTACTAAGTTCTCGCCGATCAGTTCCTGACACGAATCCTTCCGATCTTCTAGTCCAGAAGGTCTGGAGCCAAAATAATGCTGACTAAAGTGGTTCTGACTGGTTCTCACTGGTTCTGACCAGTTCTGTCCTGTTCTGACTGGTTCTGACCTGTTCCTCCTTCTTCTCGTAGGTCGGTCTGAAGGCCAGCGCCACACGGCAGACTCAGGTTCCAAAGACGGTCTTGACTTCAGACATCACAACTACATGGAGATGAGGAAGGTAAGGAGCACGCTCCCGCTAAACCTAGCTAAAACATCTTTGCTAACGACCTCAACTGAAACCGACTCTCTCCTGATCCTCAAGCTGATGAGGGAGGTGAGCGAGCAGTGTCCGGACATCACGCGGATCTACACCATCGGGAAGAGCTACAACGGCCTCAAGCTCTACGTCATGGAGATCTCAGACAACCCGGGGAAACACGAGTTGGGTGAGGAGAAACTGCCCAGTCTTCCTCCATGAGTCTTCATCAGAGTCTTCCTCAGAGGTCTCACAATGAACCTGTTCCTGGTGCCATCTTGGTTCCATCTTGGTTCTTAACAGCCATCTTGGCTCCATCTTGGTACCCTCTTCGTTCCTCTTGGTTCTATCTTGGTTCTATCTTGGCTCCAGCTAGTGTTAAGAACCAAGATGGAACCAAGATGGCTGTTAAGAACCAAGATGTCCTCCCTGTGAATAAATAGAACTGGGGTCTGTAATGACTCACCACTGTTTTGTTTGACGTATGGAGTCGTTGGAATCGTAAACCGAGCCTAGAGCACATAACACTCACCAGTGTATACACGCAGAGACCCGGAGTCCTAGCAGTGCTTCTGGAGAGGGGGGCAGTCAGGGGCCCATACGGTCCGGTCCGGTCCCCCTTTAGCCTTCGTACTTTTTGTTTGAGACATGAGTTGCCGATAAGTCTCCCTGGGGTTGCGGGAAGGGAGAGACCGCCAGGCCCAGAGTAAACAGACAGATAAAGGCTCTCTCTGCGTCTCTTGTGAACGTGAACGATTATCCCTTCCTGCTGAGGTCAGAGAGGCGGCCATGTTTGGTTTGGCTTGCAGTTTGCGTGACTTGGCCTGAATGCTGCGGACGCCAGTGTTGCCAGATTGGGACTGATTTCCGGGCCTAATCGCGCCCAATCTTGCAACGATGGTGGACGGTCCCGTTGTGCCAACGCCTACGTATCGAGAGCAGCTAGCAAGCCGGTTGAGAAATGGTTTCACAGGGACGGTCCTCTTTGCGGATGGCTGTACTGGGGCTGTTATGGTTTGTTATTGTGATGATCAGAGTGATAATTGCCGTGATTTATGCCCTGTAAGGAATGTCAGTTTGGTTAAAAGAAATGTGTGGGAGCTTCAAGTTTTCTGCCAGATTGTGTAGTCTTTAGAGTTAATGTTTCAGTTTTGACATTTAATTTGGTGGATTTTATCCCACATGTTATTTTTTGTTTTCATTCCTAAATTATTGGGTCTCAAGGACCCGGCAAAAGTAAACGGCGTAAATCTTACTTACTGTCAAATTACTGCTGTTGAAATTCAACTTTATGTAACCACCACTAACTAATTATATAACTACTATATATTTATCTAGTTTATTCATGTGAAACACAAATCTTTCCCTTCAGCTGCGCCTGCTGTTTAGTTCCAGAAGTTTCCTTTCTTGTTTGAATTGTTTATTGAATGAGTCCATTCAACACATACATGGTCATGGTTAGTTGATGTGGCCTGTGGGGCTGGATAAACACTACCAATCTCCAAATCAGTGCCACAGAGTTGAAGCATGTTTCAGTTTGTACTGCAGGAGATGCACGGCTACATCACATGTTGTCATATTATAGTATTTAATTTAATCTTATCTCTAATAAAATGTCATCATACTGAATCTAAATATCTAATTTTATAGTACTTAATTTAAGTTTAACTTTATTTGATCTAATCCAATTTTTTATCTATCTCTAGTATCAAACATTATTACCTAATTAAACGTCATCAAATCAAATCTGTTATTGAATATATTTGAGTACCTAATTCAATCGAATCAAATATATTCGAGTACCTAATTGAATGTAATCCAATCTCTAACTGAACATTATAATACCTAATTTAACCAACTCTAATCTGTAATCGGATATAGTATTTGAGTACATAATGTAATGTAATGTAATGTAATGTAATGTAATCTGCTGTATGACCTGTAACCTAATCTAAGTGTCCTCCGGTTGCAGGGGAGCCGGAGTTCCGCTACATCGCCAACATGCACGGGAACGAGGTCCTGGGCCGAGAGCTGCTGCTCAACCTCATGCAGTACATGTGTCGCGAGTACAAGCGCGGCAACCAGCGAATCGTACGGCTCGTCACCGAGACCAGGATCCACCTGCTGCCCTCCATGAACCCCGACGGCTACGAGACCGCCTATGAGAAGGTAGGCTCCTCCCACACCTAGCGTCTTCTGAGCCTTAAGCCCCTCCCACCCAGTAACCCCTCCCATGGAAACCCCCTCCCATCGTCTAGCCCCGCCCACTGTAGGCTCCTCCCACCTCCGACTCTTTCCAAATCTCTAGTTACCACTGCGTGAGGCTCCTCCCCCTAAACCCCTCCCCGGATGTTTCATTTCATATGCCCTCCCCTCTTTAAGGTCCTAGTCAACCTCACCTTCCAAACCTTAAAGGGCCCCTATTTACCACAAGGTAAGAGTCTGGTTAATAATGACGAGCTGTTTAAAAAAAAACTGCTCCACCTGGTGGTAAATAGGGGCCCTTTAAGCTTAAAGCTAAAGTTCCATAGGCTTAATGCTCCCCCCCCCCCCTATAAGCTCCTCCCATTATATCGATATTTTCAAACTAAAAGCGCTTCCCTCTTAAAAACCCAAACCCAAATCTCAAGAACCTCACACAGTGTAAGCCCCTCCCCGGGGCCTTCCTGCCCCGCCCCCTGTGTGGGTCAGAACCCTGAACATCTCTGACAACGTTTCTGGGGGGGGGCGTTGCAGGGCTCGGAGCTGTCGGGCTGGGCCCTGGGCCGCTACAGCGTGGAGGGCATCGACCTGAACCACAACTTCCCGGACCTGAACAACATCCTGTGGGACGCTCAGGAGGTGGCCGAATGGGGGAAGACCAAAGTACCCAACCACTACGTCCCCATCCCAGAGTACTACACCAAGGAGGAGGCCGTGGTAGGTTCTGGGTTTGATTCCCAGTGTCCACAGTCTACCGATTCCACCATGCCCTTGAGCAAGCTGCCCCCTAAGCCCTACCGGCTCCTCAGCGATGTGCATCTGAGAGAGATTCCCTACGAGTCACTCTGGATTGAAGTGTCCACTAAATGACTAAACAGCAGAACTTTAGTAGGCCCACCTGTATGACCTCCTAACAATGACCTAACCCCTGACCCTAACCCTAACCGTAACACTAGACCGAAACCCACTATGAGAATGAACTAACTCTCAAGCCTCAAAATAGAACCTCAACCTAACCTCTAACCCCAAAAACAAACTACTAACTACCCTAAACCTTAACGTAACCCTAAAATCAAACCAACTAAACCTCGAACCCCAAAGACTAAACCCTGTGTCCAATTTGTGTGGGTGCGAGTGTGTCTGTAGGAACGTGTGTTTGTCTGTGTGTGTGTGTGTGTGTGTGTGTGTGTGTGTGTGTGTGTGTGTGTGTGTGTGTGTGTGTGTGTGTGTGTGTGTGTGTGTGTGTGTGTTGTATGTGCTGTCTGTGTGTATATGTGTATATTAATCTACGTGTGTGTTGTGTGTGTGTGTGTGTGTGTGTGTGTGTGTGTGTGTGTGTGTGTGTGTGTGTGTGTGTGTGTGTGTGTGTGTGTGTGTGTGTGTGTATGTGTGTATGTGGCTGTGTGTGTATGTGTAATTTAATCAAATGTGTGTGTGTGTGACACTGTGTGTGTGTGTATGTGTGTGTGTGTGTGTGTGTGTGTTTGTGTGTGTGCATGTGCTTAAGGTAGGAACGTGTGTCTGTGTGTGTGTTTTTGTGTGGTTTTGTGTGTTTGTTCTAGGACAGGAAGTACTGTCCCGAATAAAGACGCTGACTAGGGAAAACAACGGCTGCTGCCCGGAAAACAGGATGATCCAAGACATTAGCATTCAGCTAACCCTGAACATCTGCTGGCGTCTCAGAGACACAAACGAGACACAACGTGAATCAAGACGGTCCAACACAAGTTTTTTATGCGTTCTCCACGTAATTTATCTCTTGAGCTTCTCCTAATCCTGAATCATCCAGAGTCAAAGCCAGAGAACCGCTTCAGGCAGGATGTTGCTATCTCGGCATCTTCTAAGATACCCATCGGCTTGTTGTGACTGAGGCTCATATCAGAACGATGATTGGACCCTTATCCGTCCATACCGGCAGACCTTACTACCCATAAACCCTGACGTAGCATAACCATCTCAAACCTCAAACCTAAGCTTATCATCTCTAGTAGTACCGTAGCTAACCATCTCCAAGCTAATAACTAAATCAACCATCTCCAAGCTAATAACTACACTAACCATCTCCAAGCTAATAACTAAATTAACCATCTCCAAGCTAATAACTAGACTAACCATATCCAAGCTTATAACTAAACTAACCATCTCCAAGCTAATAAATACACTAAACATCTCCAAGCTAATAACTACACTAACAATCTCCGAGCTAATAACTAAACTAACCATCTCTGAGCTTATAATTAAACGAACCATCTCTAACCTAGTATATAAACTAAACATCTCTAAGCTAGTGCTTAACTAACCATCTCTAACCTAGTACTTAAATAACTATCTCTAACTTAGAACCCAAACTAACCATCTCTAACTTAGTATTCAACTAACCAGCTCTAACCTAGTACTTAACTAACCATCTCTAACCTACTATCTGAACTTAATCATAAAATATGTGTCTTACACTTTACACGCGATGTTTCAATGCAACTCGTGATAAAACCCTAATATTCTACCCCACCTCCACCCCCTCCTCCCCCACCCCTACCTCCACCTCCACCTGCAGGTGGCGCCAGAGACGCGGGCGGTCATCAGCTGGATGCAGGACATCCCCTTCGTGCTGAGCGCCAGCCTCCACGGCGGGGAGCTGGTGGTGGTGTACCCCCACGACTGCACCAAGGACTGGGCGCCCAAGGAGTACACGGCCAGCCCGGACGACGGCTTCTTCCGCTGGCTAGCCACCGTCTACGCCTCCACCAACCTGGCCATGCTGAACCCCGACCGCCGCATGTGCCACGTGGACGACTTCCAGCGCACGCGCAACATCATCAACGGCGGCGCCTGGCACACCGTCCCCGGCAGTGAGTGTCGCCGTGGCGACCGTCGCCATCGGCCGATCCTCCGATGTAGATTCCCGATGTCCATCGCGGGCGATCACTTTACCGTCTTTCTGAACCGCACTTAACGGAACTCACTGTTGTCACTGCAGCATTGCAACGTTTTTTAAGGCTACTGCAGTGACTATGGGAATGGGAGATACTAAAGCTACCATAGCTATTGGGGTAACTATGGAAACTAGTCGGTTGCTGTAGAAACTAGTTGTCGTTAGTAGTAGTGGTGGTGTTGCTGTAGCGACTGTGTATGACTGTGACTGTGTATGTGTGTGGTCCAGTATCCCAGTGTGCGGTCAGGTACGAGGACACAAGTTGGTGAATGCACTAGTCGTCGCTAGTTGCGTTGGTGTCCTCCTGGTTGCCGTAGCGACTGACTATGTGCGTGGTCTTGTTGTGTGCGGTCAGGTATGGGCGACTTCAGCTACTTCCACACCAACTGCTTCGAGGTGACGGTGGAGCTGTCCTGTGACAAGTACCCTCACGTCAGCGAGCTGCCCCAGGAGTGGGAGAACAACAAGGAGTCCCTGCTGATCTACATGGAGCAGGTGAGTGGCCCTGGTTAGTACCCTGCGAGATAGTAGCCTGCTGTTTAGTACCCTGCTAGTTAGTACCCTGCTGGTTAGTACCAAGCTGGTTAGTACCCTGCTAGTTAGTACCATGCTGGTGTACACGGAGTAGGTGAGTGGCCCTAGTTAGTACCCTGCCAGTTAGTAGCCTGCTAGTTAGTACCCTGCTGGTTAGTACCATGCTGGTCTACGTGGAGCAGGTGGGTGGCCCTGGTTAGTACCCTGCCAGTTAGTAGTCTGCTAGTTAGTACCCTGCTGGTGTACATGGAGCAGGTTAGTGATCCTGGTTAATACCCTGCTAGTTAGTACCCTGCTCAAGAGTACCCTGCTTAGTAAGTAGCCTGGTGGTCCACGTGGAGCAGGTTAGTGATCCTGGTTAGTAGCCTTCTAGTTAGGAAGTTTCCTCTAAAAAGTATTGAAAGATGCAAGAGGAGTCGACCAATCAGCTGGTAGTGATATCCCCCCTGCGTTTCCCAGGTCCACCGAGGAATTAAGGGCGTGGTGCGGGACAAGATGACCAGGAGGGGCCTGGCAGACGCCATCATCAAGGTGGAGGACCACGACCACGACATCCGCACAGGTAAAACCCCCCCCCCCCCCCCCCCAGCACCCGGACACCAGAGAACATGGCGTCCACCCAGACATGTCAAGTCCAAAATACACATGAGTCCTATTTGGAGGAAACACCTAAACTAAATCCACTGCACATTCAGTCATTAATACGAGGAATCGAGTTCTTGTTTGTGAGTAGCTGCATATGAGGCTAAACTTGCGCTCTGCCTGGTTTAGGCTTCATGTTGGAGGAAAGGTAAAGGAATACATGTGCCACTGCACACTAGACACATGATCCAATCCAATACAGTCCGTGGCAAACTGGAACGTTTTCCATGCCCGATGTTTAAAAGTATCTGGTGCTGAAAGCAGTCCTCGGAAAGGTTCACCACAAGACCGTCTCCGTCCAGCAGAAGCTTTTCCACTGTTCTTCAACGCACATGACTCAGCATGTCCGTCCCAGGAGCGCCCCGGTGGCTAGAGCTCTTACCATTCAGGCACAGTCCTATTCTGCCCGTGGTCCATTGCTGCATGTCCTCCCCTTTATCTCCGATACCGTCCAGTCTATCTCACTCGATGATAAAGCATGAAAAATGCAAAAAAAGCAGAAAAACAGATCATGTCCGTCCCTCTCTCCATCTGTCCCGTCTCTTCCATCTATCCGTCTGTCCTCCCCAGCGGCGGACGGGGACTACTGGCGCCTGCTGAACCCGGGCGAGTACCGGGTGGTGGCGTGGGCCGAGGGATACCTCCCCGCCGCCCGCAGCTGCCGCGTGGGCATGGAGGGGCGGGCCACGCCCTGCGACTTCCACCTGGTCAAGACGCCACTCCAGAGGCTGAAGGACATCCGAGCCAAGGGCGGGAAGGTCCCGCAGGACCTCCAGCTGAGGCTGCGCGCCCTGCGGCTCCGCAAACTGCGCGTCACCACTAAGGTCCTGAACCGGCGACGGGAGAAGCAGCAGCAGCAGAGGAGGAGGGCGTGAGGAGGAGGAGGAGGGAGGCGTGAGGAGGGAGGAGGAGGGAGGAGATGAGGAGGAGTGAGGAGGGAGGAGTGAGGAGGGAGGAGTGAGGAGGGAGGAGGGAGGAGTGGGGAGGAGGATGAGGAGGATTGAGCAGGAGTGAGGAGGACGACGACTAGGAGTGAGGAGGAGGAAGAGGAGGAGAGACAGGTGATTGAAGGCGTTGGTAAGGACTTAAAGAACTGGATCTTTTTCGTGGATTCAAACTTAAGTAATGAACAGCCACTGATTTATAAACACACCAAGAACAGGGGATGTGTAGTTAATTTTTTTGTGTCGATTAATATTTTACTAATGTTGTGGTGTTCTGTTTGGTTCTTAGTTCGCTACGGTGCTCAGTGGCTTTTATTGTGAAAAGATTGCCATTAGTGAAGAGATTTATCTGAGGGGATCAGAGAATATGTCGGCAGCTGGTCTGATGGGGGACATATTTCCTAACATGATGCATTTTTCATAAATGTTTTGTTTTTTAAATCTGTATTCTTGTGAATTTGTCGGAGTATTTCAGGGACGGTTGCGTAAAAGTAAAATAGAGATGTTGAACGTCCCGTTATTTATCCCCGGGTGCTTTGCTGCCCTCTAGTGGTCGTTGCTAGGTACCACGTCGCACATGGGTCATTCAATCACAACGAAATAGTGCAAACAAGTTACCTTTTATTATCATAATAACGAGTACCATATTAGTATCAACCTTGACAACACTGGGTGTTAACATATTTCTTTTACACACGACATAGTGTGGTCAGGTAAGACGAACCAGCCCTGAAAAAACAACAAATTCAATTTCCACCAACTGAAAACAACAGACAGACAACAACAAAATGTAAAACTCCGGTTTTGTCGTTTCTCTTAGTGGGTTAAAAGGGTTAAATATTGAACAACTTGTGAGCTCCATTTAAAATGATGTTCTTGTCTGCCTCTCATCTGTAAACCAAATGGACTGCAAGAGGGAATCGGATTCTCTCAGAGGTAAAGCTCAACTTTTAGGGAGGGAAGGCATTTTGTGGTCTTTTGAATTAGAATTCCAGGAACCAAATGTTACCCAACCATCGCTTTAATGCAATCATTCCTTTTAAATTCACGTTTGTCAGAGATCTCAGACTCAGATGGTGAAATGTGACCGGACATCAACACTGTCCATTACAAGGGGGCCAATGTGTGATGGACACCAACACTGTCCCAGACACGAGGTTCATGAATGACCAGACATCAACACTGTCCATTACAAGGGGGCCAATGTGTGATGGACACCAACACTGTCCCAGACACGAGGTTCATGAATGACCAGACATCAACACTGTCCATTACAAGGGGGCCAATGTGTGATGGACACCAACACTGTCCCAGACACGAGGTTCATGAATGACCAGACATCAACACTGTCGCGGGATCGGCGCCTGAAAAACGGGAGGAATCGCCTTCGTCTGAACAAGAAGAAGTTCTAAAGTACGGAAAAGCTGGTGTGCATAGTAGTAGAATAAACTCTGTTCCTATGTAATGTTTATACAACAGTACTATACCATCTACTACGTAGCGTCGTTACGGTTGTTTTAAATAACCAAGGCGTCTGCTCCGAGCCAATGGGAACGTTAACCGGAGCGTTCATTAGTTCTGCTCACCGGCAGGCGTGAGGTCCACCGGCCTTTGCGGGAGAGAGCGTGCGTCCGGACCGGGGTCCTGATCGCACGGTGCCCCCCGTTTGCGACCTCCGTTTGCGACCTCACAAGCTGGATAACACATGTGCGTTTGTGTGCGGGAGAATAACAAGTATTTCCAGGAATCAGTGAAACGCTCCTTTTAAAGTGACGAAAGAGGTGATAGGAGGAGAGGTCATAGAGGGTGGAGGGAGGAGTATAAAGTCTACTACACCAGACGGGAAGGGTTTCCAATAAAAACATTCACAGACAATGAATATGCGGTGCGGGTGGGCTAGGAGAACGTAGCCTGCAGTTAGCGCAGGGTTCTTCCGATAGGTGAGGACAAGAGGAAAAGGCGAATTCAGATGGTATAAGCAGAAGAACAGCACCACCTAGTGGCGGGATAGGGCAGAGCAACGCAATAACGGCAGAAGGGACTTTTAACACAACAGGAAAAATACAAACATACATTTCCTCTCCTCCACCATCTCTCTCCTCTCTCTGTGGTTCTGCTCGGTTTATTCCAAGATTGTCCCGCAACGTCAAGTTCGGTCGATAATTAATAAACAACGTGTAAATGAGCTACCTCTATAGATACTGGCTACTGGACTAACAGCCAACTGAATGTTTAGAATGGAAGCCGATGGACTCCACAGAGTGAGATACTGTGTCGTCTGAGAACGTTTCTCCAGGTTCATGTCAAGTTGTCCATAAGTCCGCCATGGGCATGTTGTTTCAAGCTCCTCCTATATTTTTTTTACTTTTTAAATGTATTTTATAAACACTTCCATCCCCTGGTTATATTCCAGTTGACCGTGAGAGTTGTAGTCATCACTCCTACCGCTAAACAGACACGTCTATGTTACTTATAAAGGCTCCAATACAATGCTGTAGTCCAGCCGACCCTAGGAGTTGTAGTTCTTTCACTCCTACCTCTAAACAGACACGTCAATGTTACTTAAAAACCCTCCCATACAATCCTGTATTCCAACCGACCGTGGGAGTTGTAGTCCGTTTCCATGACTCTAAAGCGCTAACAAGTCAGTCGCCGCGGTTTCTACCAGTGGGGGCCCACCGTCAGACCGTGTACTGTTTCCACGTCCAAACATGCCAACCGACGCTAGTATCTGATCCCGCGACGCTTGATTCAAACCAACCTCAAAAAGTTCAATTTTCAAACATCGCCGACACCCAATTCAAAAACACTATACTGGGTGCCCCCTTCTCTGAGAAAGCACCGCAGCTATGCTTTCTCACAGTAGGGGGCGCTCATAAGGGGTGTCATTAGCCGCCGCTGTCGCTAGCCATCGCTAGCCATCGCTGAGGCTAGCCGTTGCCGCCGACATTGCTAGCTGCCACCACCATTGCTAGCCGCCATTAGCCACAGCCACCGTGGCTAGCCGTTGGCACCACTAGCCGTTGCCACCACTAGCCGCCATCGCTAGCCACCGCCTCTAGCCTTCGCCGCCGTCGCTAGCCACTGCTAGCCATCGTCACTGTCGCTAGCCGCCACCGTCGCTAGCAACTAGCTGCCGTCGCCGTCGTCGCTAGCTGTCTCCCACGCTAGCTGTCGCTAGCCGCCGGCACTAGCCGTCGCTAGCTACCGCCATCGCCCCTAGCCGCTAGCCGCCGCTAGAACCGGGGCTGGTAGAGGCAGACGCGGCCGCTGAGGCAGCCCGAGGCCAGCTGGCAGTGGGTGGGGGAGAACTTGGTGGTGAGCACCACGTCGCTGTGGGAGTACACCGAGCGCACCTCCCGCAGCACCGACGTACGCACCGGCACCGAGTCCGACAGCTCGCCGCAGCGGCCGTCAAAGGCCAGCAGGCGCACGCCGTAGCCGTACGGCGAGCAGATGAGCCGGCCGTCGGGGCTGAAGCACAGCTCCTTGATGTAGCCCCGCCCCACGTTGGCCTCCTCGATGTAGTGGGTGAGGCGCAGCGAGCAGCGCGGGGAGGCGGGGGGCCGCGTGGCCGGCCCGTCCTGGAACTCGTACACGCACGTCCACTGAGAGGGGAGGAAGGGTGAGAAAGGGGATAAGGAGACGAGGGAGGTTGGGGAGATGGAGGGGGACAGCAAGGAAAGACATGGAGTGGGGAGGACAGGGGAAGGGAGAAAGAGGGCAGAGAGAGACGTTGTATTCATAGATTCAGAAGGAGCCGCAGTGGACCCAGCCTGCAGCTTCCTTAGCCTGCTCTGTCCCTAAGCCTGCTCCGTCCCTAAGCCTGCTCCGTCCCTAAGCCTGCTCCATCCGCCTGCCCTGGGAGCATCCCTGAGAGGAGGGGAGGGTTTGCTCACAGGGCCCAGTCCTCTAATTACACCGGCCCCTCCGGTCCCCTGGTCCGGGTACCACTGTGCCCTCCCAGCCGGCGGGGGAGCGCCGTGGGTCTCCGGGTCACCGTGGGTTACCGACAGCCCTCCAGAATATTCAAACACCCCGACGGGACGGCCCGCCGCGGCTCCCCTGCCGCGCTCTCCCGGTCGGAGGGTCCAACAGTGAGCAGCGTACAGACTCACGACTCGAGAGCTGGGGCAGATACACACACACACAAACACTTCTGCCTGTGTGTGTGTGCTGGTGGTGCTGGGGGTGTTTGGGGTGGGGGTGAGGTGGTGCTGGGGGTGGGGGTGAGGTGGTGCTGGCTCACCTCCTGGTCGTCCATGTTGCTGGAGCAGCGGATGAGGGTGGCCCAGCCCTTGGGGTGCAGCTGCAGGGAGGTGATGCAGTTGCCCCGGTCCTTCTCCCCCGGGATCTCCGGGGTTAGCACCTCCAGGCTGTTCCTGGGGGACAGGCCTGGGGCGCAGGGAGTGACATCGTGAGAGGGGAGGTGGGATCGTGAGAGGGGAGGTGACATCGTGAGAGGGGAGGTGACATCGTGAGAGGGGAGGTGACATTGTGAGAGGGGAGGTGACATCGTGAGAGGGGAAGGGGCTTTGTGAGAGGGCGGAAGTGACATCAGGAAAGGGGTGGAGACATCATGAGAAATGAGGGGACATCATGATAGGGTAGTGACATTATGAGAGGGGAGATGACTTCATGACGTAGGAGGTGACATCATGAGAGGGGAGGTGACATCATGAGAGGGGAGTAGACTTCATGAGAGGGGAGGAGACTTCATGAGAGGGGAGGTGACATCATGAGAGGGGAGGAGACATCATGAGAGGGGAGGTGACATCATGAGAGGGGAGGTGACATCATGAGAGGGGAGGAGACATCATGAGAGGGGAGGTGACATCATGAGAGGGGAGGAGACATCATGAGAGGGGAGGTGACATCATGAGAGGCATTCCGTCAGCGCAATGCCAATAATCAACGTTAATAATATTGATTATCAATGATATTGATTATTTATTCAAATTCTTATCAGCAATGTCTCTCTGACCTTCTCTGTGGGGGTGGAGCTTGCTGGAGTCGTTGCCGTGGCGAGAAGATCCACTGGCCCTTGAGGCAGACGTTCCTCCATCTGGGGAGGGGGAAGAGAGAAAGAGAGAGAGAGAGAGAGAGAGAGAGAGAAGAGGAGAGAAGAGAGAGAGAGAGAGAGAGAGAGAGAGAGAGAGAGAGAGAGAGAGAGAGAGAGAGAGAGAGAGAACTTATGAACAAACGACCAATCAACATTCAGTTAGAGGACGGCTCAGAGAGCCATCCTCTAACTCCCTGCTATGAATGAATGAAACCATGAGTGAGTGAGTGAGTAAGTGAGTGAGTGAGTGAATGAATGAGGGCGTACCGGAGGTGAGGGGGGTGCGGCGGGCCCGCAGCATGCGGTAGCTGCCCACCTCCAGAGACTGGGTGAGGTCCAGCTGGTGCAGCAGCAGCAGGTAGCCCGAGGAGGTGGAGATCAGCATCTTGGAGCAGTCCGGAGTCAGGCGCATCCGCATGAGGTAGCGCGTGTGGAAGAACTTCTTGTGGGGGCAGCCGTCCTCCGTGAACCTGAACCCGTGGAACCGGAGGGGGGGGGGGGGGGGGGGGGGGGGGGGAGAAGAGCCGTGGGTTATGAACCACTAGGGGGGGCTCACATCACTATCCTGCTCCGAATACAGAAACAAAGTTTCCTACAGGGCAAAATATTACTGATTCATTATTTATGTCCTATTTCATTCAAATCAAGGGACTTAGAGCAATGTAGGGGATCACACACACACACACACACACACACACACACACACACACACACACACACACACACACACACACACACACACACACACACACACAGTCAAAGACACACACACACACACACACACACACACACACACACACACACACACACACACACACACACACACACACACACACACACACACACACACACACACACACACACACACACACAGTCAAAGAAACACACACACAGTCAAAGACACACACACAACACACAGTCACATACCACACAGACACACACACACACACACACACAGACAGACAGACAGACAGACAGACAGACAGACAGACAGACAGACAGACAGACAGACAGACAGACAGACAGACAGACAGACAGACAGACAGACAGACAGACAGACAGACAGACAGACAGACAGACAGACAGACAGACAGACAGACAGACAGACAGACAGACAGACACCCACCTGTTGGTGTCCCAGGTGATGACGTTGCCGTCGAAGCCCGAGGTGACCAGCAGCCGCGTGTTGGTGTCGTACTCGATGTTCTTCACCCAGCTGGCGTGGCCGTGCAGCGTGCAGACCTTGGCGTTCAGCTTCCTCAGGTCCCACAGCGCGATGGTGGTGTCGTCCGAGCAGGTGGCGAACAGCCGGTTGTCCAGGAACCTGGGACAGGAAACAGGAAGCGGTCAGACGTCACACCCCAGTTGGGTGGCCAGGACCGTGGGACCTTGCATTGTGTTGGGATTCATAAAGTTGTGTTGCTCGTTGTTGTGTTTTTTCGGATGGTTTAGTGGTAAGAGTGGGACTCTCAGCCAGAAAGTTGTGGGTTTGAACCCCATCCTTGAGCAATCCCCTAACCCCTACCTGCCTCTCAGTGATGTGCATCTGGATCCACTGTCTAACCCCTTCCTGCTCCTTAAGGACACTGCCCACTTCACTGCTTTGAACACAACTGTTTGCTAAATAAGTAGGGGAAGAGCGTTGTGTTAAGTGTGAAGAGCTTTGTGTGGTGTTCATGTTGTGTTGAGAGTATTTTTATTTCAAGTGTTGGGCGTTGCTTCTATAGTGTTGTTAGAATTGTTTGATGTGGTGTTGTGTGTTTAATATGTGCTGTTGTTGTGTATCTGGTGTGTTTATAGCGTGTTTTAGTGTACCTTGTGTGTTCAAAGTGTGTTGTTGTGTCCCGGGTGTGCGGTTGTGTACCTGCTGTGTTCATAGTGTGTGGTTTGTGTACCTGATGTTGTTGACGCAGTCTTCGTGAGCCTCCACCAAGGTCTTGATGTGTTTCGATGAGACTGGATCAAAAAGCAGCACTTCTGTCTGCTCACAGGCCACGGTGAGCACAGACCTACAACACACACACACACACACACACACACACACACACACACACACACACACACACACACACACACACACACACACACACTCACACTTAAGTCGCGTAACGATGACTATACATGACACTGACGGTGTCTGTTTCTTAAGTTTCGACATTTCCCTTCGAGCCAAACACAAATGCCGTCTCCACCCTTACCCGTCCGGAGAGTATTCCAGGTTAAAAACAGCTCCGTGAGTCTGAGTGCTCAGGTTCAGAGAGTCCGCGGCCGGGCTCATGGAGCAGTACAAGTTCGTCATCGCGTTGAAGTTGTCTCTGGCCGGGTCCACAAAAAGACCCCGTCTGATAGTCCTGCTGTTCAGATACAGGAACAGCCCGTTCCCGCTGGGCTGCACCATGGAGGTGCCCCCGCTGCCTCCCTCTGCCGCCTTCGGCTTCTGGGTGGCGGTGGACGGGCACCGTGCGTCCGGCACCCCGGTTGTGCTGGTAGAAGTAGTGGTGGGGGTAGTGGTGGAGGCAGCAACTTCTCCCGCAGGGGAACTCGCACCGCTGCGCTCACAAACATCCTCGCGAACCCGTCCTGCGCTGCTGTCAGCCACCTCGCCCCCCTCATCATCGCCATCCTCTTCATCGTCATCGGCGCGGTCCTCTCCTTCGGGGTCCCCGGCTCGGTGCCCTGCACTACGGTTCGCGTCGTCCTCGTCCTCTTCCTCCCCGTCGCTCTGGTGGTCTTCTTGCTCGGAGCTCATCGCGGCTCCTCCAGGGTCCAGGGACCCGTTTCGCAGGGTCTCCCTTCGGCAGCTTAAAGCAACAGCGACGCCAGGAGACGCACGGTGCCAGTGGATCACTGCCCCCCACCAACACAGCCCGGTTTATGGGGAGTTCTAGGCCTAACTGCTGGGGTATATTGTGAGGAGTTTATTGTGTTGACAGACTCTGGTCTGCTCCGGTCGTATCGTAAACAAATGCCGAGCTAAAGGACGTGACGGGTTTCCGGTTCCTTGTGTGCTCAAAGGTCAGCGCGCATTGCGTGCTGCCCCCTGTTGGTTAATTGGTGCAAGTTCAAACACTGCACAGCGACCCCATCTGCACCGGCCGGCATCTGTGTAGATCTATAACATAACGATGGGTTTTAAACGTAGGTATAGCAACGGAGGTTTTTTTCGATTAAGATTTTTTTTATGGATTAAGTAAAAGGTTATTATTATAATATCCCTATTGTATTTAGACTGGCGTATAGTTTGGTAAGGGTCGGAAATCTCCGATTCTTGTTATAGCTTGCATGCTTTTTGTCTATTCCTATTAGTAAACCATCAATTGTTTCAAAAATGCAATTTCATAACCCCTAATCCTATGCCGTCGGTCTTTGCGCCCCGGGCTCCGGACCACCAGAGATGCGGCGGTGCGCACTGTGGTTGGACTTGGCACGAAGAGGCACCCTGATGACAAAGCAACGCAAGACGCTGTATGCAAATTCTCGCGGGGGCAAGCCGTGACAGAGGGTCCATATTACTGCAGATGAATTGTTGTTCACTACCACTGGAATGTTTTATCGCCCGAGCCTATCTATATAATTACTATTTTCGGGTTGCATCGACGGCATTCCTGTCGCCATATACGGCTGGATGTACACATTCCCCAAAAAACATCAGTCTACATAACGTCTAACATTCCGCACTCATTGAACTCTGCTAAAGGCACCCTTTGAATAAACTGAATTTAATTCAAATTAAACCAATTACAACCACTGATGCACTTTGCCGTGAATCCTCAAGGATGAGACTTTTCAAGGTCTTTTCAAGGATGCGGCTTCAGTTGAGTTGGTCAAGTTTATGCGCAGGGAGATTCGAACCACTCGTCGAATGAGCCGCTGCGGTGTGTGTGTGTGTGTGTGTGTGTGTGTGTGTGTGTGTGTGTGTGTGTGTGTGTGTGTGTGTGTGTGTGTGTGTGTGTGTGTGTGTGTGTGTGTGTGTGTGTGCGCGCGCGCGCGCGCGCGCGCGTGCGCGTGTGCGTGCGTGTGCTTTATACAGATGGCTCTCCTCCTCTGGTGTTCCATAATAGATGCCTCCGACGAATACGACCGATCTTTTGGCCTAATAAGATCTTCAACAATGGCCTGTATATGAAAACGGGAAGCCTGCCCTGAAATGGCTATAGGACACGTCGCCTTAAGATGGACACAACCAGGCAAAAGAAAACCTGGGAGGCCAAAAACCACCTGGCGCAGAACTGTGACAAAAGAGCTGGAACAGATGAACCTGCCATGGGGAGAGGGGCCCAACATACTGCCTGGGACCGAGTGCAATGGAGAGTGCCCGTTGAAGCCGTACGTCCCACAGGGGACCAAGTGGAGTAGTCCTCCTCTGAGGAGCTGTGTTTTTCCACAGCACTGAGAGTTGTCTGCCATATCTGGTGATATGATGATGATTATGTCTTGGTGATGTTCTGCGTATTTTAGCTGGCCGTGCCTATGGTATCGTGGAATCCGGTCCTGTAACTGACCTTTTGTTAAGGAGATGCGAAAGGCGCCATGTTTTGACGAAGGCAACCCTGTGTTCAGCTGATTATGCAACTATGTGTTAGATAATTTGTATGTCTCATTAATATCCAGGACTCCTATCACTACAACAGGGGGGGGGGGGGGGGTGCCATGACGTGTGGTGCTCAGTTTCCTAATCTATTTGGCCCCTTGTATGAGGTCACGCCAACTCTGTGAGTGTAACTAAGAATGTGTGTGGGATATCTTCCAAACTTTGAAGTTGAACGTTCAGTGAGTCATTGGGGTATAGGATGAGATATCATTGGTCGGAAGCCGTGGAGACAGAGCGCATAAAAGCATGCATGTCAGCACCTTCGACACAGGGCGCATGCGTGCGCATCTCGCGTAGATTGTTCGGGTTCGAGACGATGCACACCATGTTATTACAAGTCATCTAATGACCCGCCGATTGATTGACTCTATACACACACACACACGCACGCACGCACGCACGCACGCACGCACGCACGCACGCACGCACGCACGCGCGCGCGCGCACACACACACACACACACACACACACACACACACACACACACACACACACAACACACACACACACACACACACACTTACACAGGTGACGACTTTAATACATGCGCACAAACACTCGGTGGAGCGAGATCCAGAGGAGCACATCAGCGCAACACCTTCTCCCGCAGAACGAAGCAAGGATGGAAGGACCGTGGCATGCTGCCGCCCTCCTCCGCTCCGGTGGCGCATTGTGCGAGCTTTTACGCACCGTGGCCAAACCCCAACCCAAAAGGACACCGCATTGTGGCCAACTCGGCGTCTTCCTGATCCTCATATCGGTGTTTTCACTCATCCGAGTGGGAAAGGTCTCGTCCCATCCTCAGTGTTTGGACTTCCAGCCGCCGTTCAAACCGCCGTTTCACCTGGAGTTCTGCTCCCAGTACGAACTGCTAGGCTGCTGCGACCAGGACGCGGACAACCTCATCGCGGAGAGATACTGGGATATCATCGAGTACCTGGAGGCCGAGGGCTCTGAGCTCTGCGATGACATGTTGAAGGAGGTCATGTGCCAGGTAAACTGGAACTTTTAGACTCAGACACTTTGGTTCTTCAGACGCGATGACATGCATACAGCCGGCTCTCGGCATCGTCCCGAGCCTTCTACATCATGTCTCAACTCCAAGACAATTATATAACTATATAACTATATCCGCTATGATTCTAAATATATATATATTTGAAACAATGGTATTACAAGTTATTGCTATGACTTCATAGTGCTCAGATTATAATTCACTTAACTTCTAAAAGACGCGCAGTAGAGATTTGTTTGTGTTATGAACATTTTAACGAGTCACAGCTTTAGATCCTTGGTTTTTCTAAAAGAAAACTGACTACTAACTAAAGAATAAGTAAATAAAAATACTCTTACTGTGTTTACTTGCAGCACTTGATCAACCAGATCATCACAGGGGTTAAAATCTGTATCCCATCTTAATGAGCAGTATCTATGTATGTGTATATGTGGGTCAAACCTAACTGAAATTAAACTGAAACTGAATTAAACTGACGATACTATAGCTCCCCTGTTCCAAAGGTGGGTCGCCAAAATATAATCTACAATACAGATAAAATCATCAATATCATATGTTTTAGGTCACATGGCACCTGAAAAAACATGTTTTTGGCTACTTTAATAATTATGATGGGGTTCTCTACTGTATTGAAGGCCACAAACTTAGCCACAAACTAACTGTAGAGATGTTAAAGTGAGTCTCGGTTGGAAATAGGCTGAGAACTGCTGAGCTAGACCAATAAGTCACTCAGCAGGGGGAGGACATGTTTGGAGGCTATATTATAGGGTAGGACGTTACCTTGACGTCTGGCTATTGTACCTGTGACATAGACCTTGGGTTGGTATTCCTGGTGGCAGGGGCGGTATTGGGCACGGGCGAACAAGGCAGCCATTTTTCATAACACGTGGGGGTGGCACAAGCACTCAAGAAAAAAATGAATTTGCGCTGCGAAGCCGTTTTGTATGATTTTTCTCATCACTTTTTGGGGAATTGGCATATTGGCGTCCCCTCCGGCTGCAGGCGCCCCTGCTCACTGAGACCGTGCCATGCATTATAGCTGTGTGTGAAGGGGAGACACCCCCCCCCCCCCGGGGTGTAATTTAATGTAGAACACACACCCCTACAAACCCCAACTACGATGGGGTATGACGTAGACTTCATGTGACTCTGTGGAAAGGAAAAGTTCTGGAATATTCTGGAAACTTCTTGAAGGTTGTGGAATGTTGTGGAAAGTTCCGAAAAGTCAGGAAGGTTCTTGACGTTTCTGGAAGGGTCTGGAAGGTTCTGGAAGATTTATGAGCGTTCATGAAGGTTCTGTAAGGTTCTCTCCCGTTGGAAGGGTTGCAGGTGTGAACCCTGGTCTCCCCCCCCCCCCCCCCCCCCCCAAGGAGTGCTCCCCCTACGCGGCCCACCTCTACGACGCGGAGGACCCCTACACCCCGGTCCGGGAACTCCCGGGCCTGTGCCCTTCCTACTGCTCCCGGTTCCATGGCCGCTGCGCCCATGTGGTCGGCCTGCTGACCGACGACCGGCGGCTGCTGGACGCCAGCGCCCGGGGCGCCGCCTCCTTCTGCCGGGCCGCCGGCCTCTCAGATCGGGACTACTGCTACCCCGACGTCCTCGCCGGCCTCCGGCCAGGCGTGGCCCCAGGGCCCGTGGCGGCAGCCGCGGGGGCCCCGGCGGCCGGGTGTCTGCAGCTGTGTCTGGCAGAGACGGCCAACGGGCTGCGGAATCCGGTGCTGATGCTGCACAGCGGCGACGGAACGGGGCGCCTGTTCGTGGCCGAGCAGGTGGGCTTCGTTTGGGTGCTGCTGCCGGACGGCGCCCGGCTGGAGCGGCCCTTCCTGGACCTGAGCGGCGCGGTGCTGACCACGCCCTGGCTGGGCGATGAGCGGGGCTTCCTGGGCATGGCGTTCCACCCGCGGTACTGCGACAACGGGCGCTTTTTCGTGTACTACTCTGTGCTGGCCGGCGGCCGGTTGGAGCGTGTGCGCATCAGCGAGATGAGGGTGTCGGAGCGCGACCAGAACGTGGCCGACCCCGGCTCTGAGAGGTGGGGGTTTTGCATGGGAAGGTCTCGTCCGCCTGTGTACATTCAGTCACTTTATCACTCGTTGTTATGGAGCTCGGTTAAAATAGTGCTGTATAAGACACTGTATTATTATATAAGAATATATTCATAGGTAAACGTTAATCGTCTCAATTACGTAACAAATTCCAATATATTGGTTATTTTACTCATCTGGGTCTGTGGCCCCAAAAGTATGTCCACAGGGAAGTTACTGCTTGACGTTAGGGAGAACCCTGCAGAACAGGGGGTGTCTTAAGAGAAGGCCATACAGTGGGTCATTAACGCTTCAGGTCTCCCCAGGGTGATCCTAGAGATCGACGAGCCAGCAGCCAACCACAACGGGGGCCAGATCATGTTCGGTCTGGACGGATTCCTTTACGTGTTCACCGGAGATGGAGGCAGGGGCGGGGATCCGTTCGGGAGGCACGGAAACGCACAGAACAAGTGAGTCACAGCTCAGGTTGGGGAGCCTTCAGCTGAGGAGGCTCAGGGCGATAATTTCTTTATTGGAACGTCTTGCCCTAAACCTTGATTCTTCCGGCTGGACTCAGGAGCGCTTTATTGGGTAAAGTCCTTCGTATTGACGTGGACGGAACGGACACCGGTGGGCGGAGATACCGGGTCCCGCCCGACAACCCCTTCCTGGGCGAGGCGGGCGCCCGTCCGGAGGTGTACGCCTACGGGGTGTGTAACATGTGGCGCTGTTCAATGGACCGCGGGGACCCCGCCGACGGCCACGGTCGCGGCCGGATCTTCTGCGGCGACGTTGGTCAGAACCGCTACGAGGAGATCGACGTCATCGAGCGCGGCGCTAACTACGGGTGGCGTGCCAAAGAGGGCTTTGAATGCTATGACCATGAACTCTGCCACAACCCCTCCCTCAGTGAGTAGAGGGCTCGGGATTGGTCGGTTAGAAGGTCTGACCATTTTTCTGTATGTCACAAAGTTGTACATTTTCACGACCTTAAATTCATATAATTTTATCAATCTTATCTTATTTTAATGTAAGCAATTGTTTTAATGCCTAAAATAACCAACCTACAATTATTTAACAAGGCCATATTGTTTGGTTGTTTGTCGGTTGGTGCCCGTTGGTGCTGGAGACCGTCTCTAACCACTGACTCCTCCCTCCAAAGAGGATGTCCCGCCCATATTTGCGTACGACCACAGCGTTGGCAAGTCGGTGACGGGCGGGTACGTGTACCGAGGCTGTGAGTCGCCCAACCTCAACGGCCTCTACCTGTTTGGAGACTACATGAGCGGGTAGGCATTAGGACCTCCATCCAGAACGTTCAATAGATCGTCAACTGTTAACGCTGCCGGTCGCCCAGTGTTGGGCCGAGAGAAAGCCGGTTGAGAGTCATTTCAGACTTTTACAATGATGTATTATGTAATGTCAATAGACGCATTGGTTTTATATTGTACTAAATATTTTTTTCTTTTCCTTTTTCTTTTGAGGAACATGGTTTGTCGTCACATCAAAAATGGTTAAAACGATAACGTTCTGTGAGGTACTGGATGTTGAAACGCTGTTTATTCTAAATGAATGACTTGTTGCATTCCAGACCTCAACGCACTCTTAAGGACAGATCTTCTCATTGTATTCTATCTAAAAAAGATTTTGTATCTCAATTCCTCTTCCTGGTTAAATAAAGGATAAATACAAATAATTAAATAAATATGACAATGTCAAACAATTTCACATCTGTAACCGCCTGAACTTACAAGGGACACATGTCCTAACGAGAACAAGAGGGTATATGTACCGACGATAACGATAACCGCAATGACCCGGGTCCCCCAGGAAGCTGATGGCTCTGCAGGAGGACCGGTCCACGGGCCGCTGGGCAGAGAGGAGCGTCTGCATTGGGCACAGCAGCACCTGCTCCTTCCCAGGGCTCATCAACCACCACCACAAGTTCATCATCTCCTTCGCAGAGGACGAAGCCGGTAACCACCTCTTGACTCAAAGATATACTTATTTCACACGGAATAGGACAAATAAAATGGGTTTGGTGGATAACATATTTTCAGTCGAAGTTGAGTGTACTAGAGGATATGGTAATGTTTTGTTAAAAAGTGTCTTTCTATGCTGATGATACTCTACTGTTTCTACAGGGGAGCTGTATTTCCTTGCCACTTCCTACCCCAGCACCAATTCTCCATCTGGGGCGGTCTTCAAGTTTGTGGATCCATCCAGGTGAGATTTTTCCCCATCCAGGTGAGGTGTCTGGTATCCATACGGCCCCACCGACTGGCCTTAAGTACTCGAGGAATCAACTAAAAAATGATATAGGTTTATTCATTGATATATCTGTATCTGTATAGATTCTGAATTTTGGTCATTTCTCAAAGGGCTTCAGTGGCCAATGAAACCAGGAAAAATAGCAAACGTTTTGCGTTTGTTTGGATATGATCAGCAAGTGATGTCTTCTTATAAAGTATCAGCCACAATTCTAATGTTTAGGTCACTCAACAGTTATGGTAGCAAAGAAATAGAAGATACCAAAATTGCAGCTTAAGTCCCTAATTGTACACCGCAATTTGAACTGAAAAAAAACATGAACTGATCTTGTCACTCCTGTTTGATTGGGCATGTCTGCAGGAGAGCTCCGCCTGGGAAGTGCCAACAGAAGCTACTCCCAGTCAAAGTGAAGGGCAAGAAGTTTGCCTTTGTTCCCAGGGAAGGTACGCCTCCCCCACCTCATTACCCGGCAACTTGCTTGTTACTCCAGGCCACTCCGGACACATACCCTGAATGTTCTGGTCCCCATCGCCAGAACGGGAATAAGCTTTTAAAAGAGCCATTTGTTGTGCAGTGTTCAGAAAGTCAAACCTTTTGGCCTTAATTGAATGCGTGTTCCACTGCAAAACTGTTAAACATTACTGAGGGTCAGCTTTCTTTTTTTAACATCAGACATAGTTTTGAAATGCAAGCAAACTAGGACGAACGCATTTCAAAGCATTTAGATATTTTTTCCGTAACATCTATGTGTATGTAATCCATGAAGCATGGAAAAATAGTTCTTAAGAGTTTAACGTGGAGAACAAAACTACAACTGACCAACAACACGTGTCTTTTTCAGCAACTCTGTTGGACGCTGGGGTGAAGCCCACACGACCTCCGCCGAAAAAAATTAAATTCGGCACCAAGCCTCCACCTCCAATAACTACCAAACCTGCCTCCACCCCCACCCAACCACCAGCTACTAGCACTGCCAAACCTACGTCCACAAGAACTCCCAACCCCACTACAAGAACCTCCATCCCCACCCTGTCCCCAGCCCCAAGCTCTGCCAAACCCACCTCCACCTCTACCCCCACCCAGACCCAATCCCCAGACCCTGCCAAGCCTACCTACACCTCCACCTCCAGCCATTCCATGGCCCCAAGCTCTGTCAAACCCACCTCCACCTTCATCTCCTACCCAGTCCCAATCCCTAAGCCCTGCAGAGCCTATCTCCACCCCCACCCAGTCCAAATCCCTAAGCCCTGCCGAACCCACCTCCACCCCCACCCAGTCCCCGGCCCTAAGCTCTGCCGAGCCTACCTCCACCTCCACCTCCACCCAGTCCCAATACCTAAGCCCTGTCAAGCCTACCCTCACCCAGTCCCTGGCTCCAAGCTCTGTCAAACCCACCTCCACCTCGACCACCACCCAGTTTCAATCCTTAAACTCCCCCGCTGGCGTCATGTGTCCTGTGAGCGCTTCTATGGTTAGCATACCAACAAAGTGCTCTTTAAAGAAAAGAGCCAAGTCTAAGAAGGCGAGGAATCGAAAAAGAAAGAACAGAAAAAACTCACTGTCGAAGATTAGAAGAACCAACCGGCGACAGAAACAGCCAAGGCGAAAGGCCGAAGAAGACTTGTTTGCGACCCTAAGACAACAAAGTCCATTGGCAAGATTTTACTTCAAATAGTCGAGCAAAAGTTTCATACCATCAAGGTGGACATAAACTCGGAGGAACTTTGTGAAGCAAAATGTAAGCAGAGATTCTGAGACCCTTTCCAATATAAGCGGGACAACGTTTTTGAGAACTTCAAAACACAGAGGCAAACACCGGAAGTCTGGTATACCAGCTTTTCCTTAAAACTCCTTTTCCATTTAAATAATTATAGTAATTATTTCGGATATTTCTTTACCTTGACATGCAATCAATGTTTGCCATCCATGTTTTCCGGCGAAAACCCAACGTTGCCTTGGGCTACAGCGGATGGAATTCTGTGTAATTAGGCCTGACATGTGACCTATTTTGGAACATGCGATGATGCGACCCATTTGGGACGTCATGAGGTCATTGACACGAGGTAATCATTTTTCCCTGGGTGTTTGAAGGTGTTTCATACACAGCTAGGGGATACAAATAGCGGTTGTTAAATTTGGCTTCTCAAAGGCTTTCAATTACATGCAGGCAGAGCTCCGAAATGACTCTAACTAACACTAACTAACTCTGTTACATCACTAAGCATGTGATATAAATAAACATATGTGGACTGATAATTGCTATTGCGTGTGTGTGTGTGTGTGTGTGTGTGTGTGTGTGTGTGTGTGTGTGTGTGTGTGTGTGTGTGTGTGTGTGTGTGTGTGTGTGTGTGTGTGTGTGTGTGTGTGTGTGTGTGTGTGTGTGTGTGTGTGTGTGTGTGTGTGTGTGTGTGTGTGTACAAGAGATTCTTGGCTATTCAACTTCAAGCTCAAAGCCAAAATTGAACTTCCTGTGTTTTCCATACTTCACAAAGTACATATCTGGAGACTAAATCCCTCAGTATTCAAAGTCTAACCCGTACCTGCTCCATAATGACCGGTCTGCCACTGTCTAACCCATACCTGCTCCTTAACTACCTGTCTCTCACTGTCTAACCCCTGCACCTTAGCGACCTATCTCTCACTGTCTAACCCCCACCTGCTCCTTACAACCTGTCTCTCACTGTCTAACTCTAACCCCTACCTGCGCCTTAATGACCTGGCTCACTGTCTCACCCCTACTTGTTCCTTTGTGACCGGTCTCTGTATACTGTGTAGTCCCTACCTGCTCCATAACGACCTGTCTCTGTAGTCTCTGTGTAGCCCCATACCTTACCTCAAATTCATTCACTTTGGATACACCTGTCCATTAAAACAACACATCAGGCGATTAACGCCTGATAGAAGAAGGGTGCTTGCAATGAAGACTCATAAACTCTTTAAAACTTTAAAAATGAAAGCATTTGAAGAATGAAACAGACGATCACACAAAACACAAACAAACAAGACAAATTAGGATTTAATTTTTGGTTTTAACCCCGTCAACATGGACCCGTGATGTCATAACCCTGTGGAAGTAGGCATGCCTCCCCCCCCCCCCCCCCCCCCGACCAGTGGCGGACCAGACGATCAGTTCTCTTTCTAGACTCTAGTCATGGAGATAATTACACCAACGCAGCTCCAGACGGTTGTTTAGTTTTACTGCGGCCCCCAGGGGCCACTCGTTTGGATACAATTGTTGGTGCCTACCTTTTCCCCTCAAATTACCCTTCTTACAAAAGGACTTCTCGTTGAACTGCCACTTTTTAGGTCCCCGCTGGTTCTAAGATTGGATGTTTTGCTAGCTTTTGTATGAAGACTAGCTACTAACCGTGTGTAGTCCTATAAATTGCACGGTGTCATCAATGCTTCAAAAGGTTGGATGTGTATGATGTGCTATTATCATGAATGTAGGCCTGTTGTGTTATCTTACACCTCTCCTTTAAAAGTGAAGAAAATACAATAACGTTTTGCCGCTGCCTAGTGGCTGATCTTGTACATGACATCTCCAATCTGCAACTTGCCAGTCTTCTTGACGATGAAAAGCTGTCAAACAACGACGCAGCTTTGTAGATTTTCCTCTCAGATGGCTTGCACTAGCGATGTCTGGAGAAACCGAGTGATTAATGAAACAAAATTTGTCTCTCAAATACTCTAGTCAGAATGCAAAAAATCTTGGATTTGACATTCAGCCTTTAGGATCAGAAAATTCTGATCAATGTGTATGTCCATAGCGCTGTTGCGGGGCCGACGCCGTTGTAAAAAAAAAATAGATGAAAAAGCCTTGAGTTTGAAAATATACTAGTAGGTTGACCTTTTAACTCCGAGATCATTTACATACAAATAAACTTGCTTTGAGAGAGTATGCTACCAAGAGGATTCTCAGGTGAATTCAATTTGAACGTCATAGCATCATCCGCCTCATTTAGCCAGTAGAGGGCAGCCAACAATCACATCCGGCTTAATGAGTTCTTGCCCCTTTGAGCGTTTGGCAACCACAGAGGACATCAGATATTCAATTCAAAGGTGCAAAAACTTTGAAAAGGCATAGGCGTTACACTGTGTGTGATTTTCTTCTCGTACTTCGATTTTCCTACATAAGAAAATTTGTCGATGTGTTAAAGAACACATTAACACTTTGTAGGCCTACCGATAACGAGAGATATATAAATGGACTTTATTAGAAATATATATTTGAACCTAACACAGACATGTATTTTAAGTAAACTGGAAAATATATATATAGACATCAAGTGCACAACCCACGAGTTCACTTTTTTGAGCGTAGTAGAAGACACCTTTTCCCTGCTCTCACGCCCCTCCCTGCCGGAGCCCATTCTCTGACCCCCACTTTTGTTTCATTTCAATAAAGAAGTTGAATCAGTACTCCTACCTTTCCCAAAGTCTTCTGGTAAAGTAAACTTCTACCTGAGTCAAGAACATGTATACGTTTGCCCCCCCCTGTGTCGGCTCTCTACTCATGTCCGTGACTGAACTGGTGAACGTTGAGGCCCGGTGACACCAGGGTATCCAGAGGAGGAGGAGGAGGAGGAGGAGAAGGAGGAGTCCTCCCATCGTTTAGGGTCACTCGGTCCAGCTGGTGACACTCGTACCCATGGGGGTACGGGAAGAGGTCCAGGGGTACGTGTGGAGATTTAGAGGACGTGCAGAGATTTAAAAAACGGATCAATACACTTAAATAAGGTCAAGACCAGGAAATAGAAGCAGGCCTTGCTTCCTCCATTTCTAAACACATATGCCTCCACGATAATAACAAATAACTTATTATTAATAATAATAATAATAATAATAATAATAATAATAATAATAATAATAATAATAATAATAATAATAATAGTAATGATGATACTCAATGATAAGAGCATAAAGTCCAAACGAAAACAAGAAGAAGGGGTAGACCTAGCGGTGCTGCTATGGGGGGGTCGGGGGGGGGGGCTATGGTTAGTCAACGCAGCACTCCCGCTATAGCAGCAGCATGCATCAGAAGTCTCACTCCACGCAGCTCACCAAACAAGCCACCTACCTACCCCCACCCCCACCCCCCCGGCGGGCGTGTCCGGATCTCCCGGCCATCAGCGGCTCACCGGAGGCAGGCAGGTGACGTGATGGCGTGGGCTGACCTTCGGAAGGAAACTATTCCTGTCTTTGACACGGACGCTGGGCGCCGGGGCCACAGACGCCCGGGACAGCAGCTGCTAAAGCCACAGGCAGGCCGTAAGAGGACTGGATGCTCCTTCTGTCGCTGTACTGCGCTTATAGAATGCTGCAGGCGCGTGGCCGGGCGCGGAGCCAGTCCTTGCTGGCATGGCGGCGATGTTGAGATGGCGTGAGTTTTTCTGATAACGAGGCACAACCTGGGAATAAGACACGACGAGGCCGGGGAGGAGGAGGAAGAGGAGGAGGAGGAGGAGGACCACGAGGAGAGTACAGAAGGAGATGCACGGACAAACGACAGACAATGGTAGCACCGTGTTGGGATAGGCAGTGAGCATCGGCCTGATACTCGCCTGAGACGATAACATGACTTTGTTGGTTTACGTAATGTTTATGAAGTGTTTTCCCTCAATGGAGCCGAGTAAATTTAACTAGAAATATACTTCTCCGCTTCTGCATCTTGTTTCTTTATGACGTCCATGTTTGTCTCTTGTCTTACACAGGCCCTCCGTCACATCCTACTTACATCCAAACCCCACCCTGATACTTACAATTAACCTTGACACAATACCTGGTTTGATAGGTCATTTATTCTCACACACACACACACACACACACACACACATATTTTACATCACCATAGATACATTTGGTGATGAATTGATCTAGACACATTCAGGATTCAAGTAAGTAGGGCTTCAATGATTAGTCGATGAATCGATTAAAGCTGCATAGGTAAGATTCGAGAGTTGTTAAGAGAGAGAGAGAGCAGACTAGGGCGAAAGAGGACACGACTATGAAAGAAAACCACCAAAGAACCTCACCTCCCTCTGTACGTTTCTCGACCATCTCAACCTTGTCTTGCATCGATTGACAGGCAAGGTGTATTCCCCGAAATGATCAGGGACGAGATGCCCTGATTGGTCAGAAATGAGGCGGGAGCTATCCAAAATGTTCTTAGGCCCACACAGAGGCAGGTGCAGTCAATTCAGAACAGATATTCACACAAAGCACCTCGCTCATTCATAGCTGACGGGTGGCTAGACCATTTCTAAAAAGTGACACTCAAATAATAGCTCTTAAATCTTACCAACAGCCCCTTTAAGCAAGAGACAGAACATTGATCGATTGCAATTCTGCTCATCGTTTGAATCATTTCATCAAGTAAGAATACCCCACAGCTGCTGCCTTATGCTTAGTTCATTAAAAAATTTGCTTGGACTATTTGGTTGAAAACCAGTAATCTGATTAAACCACCCTGCCATGGTCTTTAGAGTCTTTATGACTGACAATACATCATTCCCCTTTTAGTGAAGTGTACAGAACTCTATTGGCAGGCACTCACCAGCATCTGAGCGGGGGCCAAGCGAGTTACGCGACAGTCATTAAAAATAGCCGAGAGAAAACGTGTAACTGGATGTCGCCGCTCCGCGATCGACTCATCTGAGACCCTGGCCCGCGGCAACGCGTCCGGAGGATCAGTGTGTTTCTGTCTGGTCGCCATGACGCGGGATTAACCTGGATTGTGTCGTAAAGGGGTCAGAGCCATTAGAAGATAACCGACCTGCCACGCTTTGACCCACATCTGGAGCCGCTCTGAGGATGACTCACGGCCCAGGAAACAGAGGCACTGTGGGGGGGGCTCTGATGGGCGTCACACGAGGGACTCGGCAGAGCTCCAGGCGGCGCAACAGGTCCGGAGGAACCAAGCAGAACACAGTGATACAAATAGAACCCATCTGTGGTCATCTGTTCAGTCCGGTGGCTCAGGCCAACGATGACAGACGCGGAAGTGAGCGCTTCTCACTGGAGACCGGCCCAGTTTATGGACATGATTCCAAACGGGTCCGTTGGAAAGCTACTGCTATGAATGGATAGGATCAGCCCTTTGTGAGTGAGTTTAGGGGAGGCGGGAGATACATGGTCTCCTCTGTCCCTACAGCTGTTGGTGTCTCAAAGAACAATCAGGTGGATGAATTGGTAGGAACCGTCTCACATGCTGTCACTAAAACAACTGTCCCCAATATGATTCTCAACACAACTTCCTTTAGATTCAGCCGAAAAATAATTGACGAAAGAGCCTGCCACGATGTAAACAAGGCAGTATAGCTCTTTGGTCTTAGTTAAGCATGCTGTTATGTTGTGCACAACCTTGAGGTGACTGACGCACAGTGATTCAAATGAAGTAGGGTTTTATCGACATTGTTTACATCCGTGGCAGGCGGGCTTCTGCTAAATGCTCATCTTTAGCCAAATCTGTACAAGGAAGTAATTTCATCAAATGACATTGGTAACAGATGTTTTAGTCAAGCCAGGAAAGACGGTTATGATGGTTTGATCACCCAGACCGGTAATGTCCTTCAAACTGCAAATAGCACTTAATCTGCTTTTACTAAATTGAGTTGCTTTTCGCACACCCTGTTGTTCCACTGCTCGGTGACCTCCTGACTACCTCTGTACTGAATCGCGTTGTTGGGGTGGTTGCTGTCCGTCTGTATTCATGGCTGAGACCCAGTCTGCAAACCAACGTTCCCATAAGGAGACAATAAACCAAACATCACTTGAATATCTCTAAGCTAGGCGCTGAAAGACCACACAAGAGCACAAACTTAAATCCTTCAAATCAGCGTAATTTCCCCCAAAACAACATGATTTCATTTCCGTCGATTGTAATGGACATTTGAAGCAGGAACACAAAAGGCTGGTCATAGCGGTGAGGTGTCGGTGTCCCGGAGACTTGCTGACGCCACAGAGTCACTGCGTTGTCTCTGGTGCCCGGCCAGGCATGTCCACATGGGGCCGGAGACATCTGTGAAGCCATCTCTAATATCTCCTTGATTGTGAACCGCCATTTTCCATCACGCTGAGCTTTTTGGTTAGGTGGATGAGTGGATGAATCCGGCAAACGCCCGCCCCTCACGTCTCTCGCTGCGGACAGACTGACCTGTTGCGTGTCATGGTCCAGGGTTCTGATGGTCCCTGGCTCGTGGGTAGGGGACTGAGGGCTGTTGGGTAGGGGACTGGACTGAGGTCTGATGGGAAGGGGACTGAGGTCTAGTGGGTAGGGGACTAAGGTCTGAGGTCTGGTGGGTAGCGGACTGAGGTCTGACGGGTAGGGGACTGGACTGAGGTCTGATGGGAAGGGGACAAAGGTCTAGTGAGTAGGGGACTGAGGGCTGTTGGGTAGGGGACTAAGGTCTGAGGTCTGGTGGGTAGCGGACTGAGGTCTGTCGGGTAGGGGACTGGACTGAGGTCTGTCGGGTAGGGGACTGGACTGAGGTCTGTCGGGTAGGGGACTGGACTGAGGTCGGTCGGGTAGGGGTCTGAGGTCTGAGGTCTGGTGGGTAGCGGACTGAGGTCTGACGGGTAGGGGACAAAGGTCTAGTGAGTAGGGGACTGAGGGCTGTTGGGTAGGGGACTAAGGTCTGAGGTCTGGTGGGTAGTGGACTGAGGTCTGTCGGGTAGGGGACTGGACTGAGGTCTGGTCGGGTAGGGGTCTGAGGTCTTGGCCCACGCGTGAGGGAGAAAAGGGGAAGGGGTTTCGGTGGTTTCAGTGTGGACCCGGATGGCGAGAGTGAACCAGTGGAAGAAGATGCACGCAAGTTTGTTTCCCTCTCTTCAACCTTTCCTATATTTAGTTATTCCAGTTTTATTCTGCAGCAGAAGGCAGGAGGAGGAGAAGGAGGGTAGAGGAGAGGAGGAGGGAGGAAAGGATCAGACTTTCCGAGAGACGATGTCATCGTACCATCGAAAAAAAGCTGTTACTTCCTCCGAATAGTTTCAGGATTAAAGACCAGCATCTGGCCCTCACTTCAGCTTCAACCGCTCAACCTGCGCCACTTCAGAACAGCTGGTCAGGAGTCCACAGCTGTTTCGACAACCAGCTGAGAGGTTGTGTTAATGCAACCGCGGATTGTTTCCAGTTTGCCATAAATTGCTCTCCGATCCGCCCGGCACGCGTTGGCAGCGGGGGGGGGGGCGGGGGGGGCGGTTGTCCGCGAGACAGGATTAATATTTACTTATGGGGTCTAGCAGATGGTGACGTCTCCTCAGGTGAATCTGACAGGTAAGCTAATGAGCCGACCAGAGGTTCCAGCACACCTGGTGCTCCCCCGCGTACCTGTGCCATGTGTGCACCGCGTGTGTGTAATTAGATACATGGCTGCGTGTAGAGGATGCATGTGTGCCTGCGTGTGTGCGTGGGTGTGTTTGCATGTGTATGTGCGTATAGTGAGAATGTGTGCAAAGGCACATGCGTGCAAAGGTGTGTGGGTGTG
>OLKM01000423.1:50000-74621 GCA_900291075.1 Melanogrammus aeglefinus
TGGGGGGGGGGGTTGGGTTAAAAACCATAGCGTTTATAGAGCGCTTTTCTAACCAGTGGCCACTCGAAGATCTTTACAACGTTCATGCACACATCCACACACCGACGGCGGAGTCCGCCATGCAAGGCGTCAGCCGGCTCGTCGGGAGCCGTTAGGGTGAGGCGACTTGCTCAGGGATACCGCGACACTCTGCTAGGAGGAGCCGGGGATCGAACTAGCAACCCTCCGGTTACCAGCCAGTGCTTGTTCAAACACGTTTCTGTTGTTAAACTCACAACTTTTCAACGGGCACATAAGGTGCCACTGTAGTGTTTCCTTGAGTCTATACACTGGCTCGGTTCCCTTTCTCTGGCCTCCAGCAGTCGTACTCAGCCATAACACAACTGCTCGGGGGAGAGGCCACAGAGCCTGGGCCAGAAACCAATACCTGGAAGGGCTGATGAGAGGACTGTTTACCGAGCCCTGAGTCCAGCCTTAGGTTACGCCGGCCGGGGGAAAGACGATAAAACCAATACTGGTTCTGACGCCCAGGCTACTTTGTCCCTTGAAAGAGGTCCTGTCATCAGGCTCGCAAACAGTCATCCCACCTGGGGGTTAACCAGGCCATGTTGACCTCCAGGCAGGCAGACTTGTTTATGACTCCTACTGGGTGACTGTTTACCAGGCCTCTGTAGTGACTCCTACATGTTGACTGTTTACCAGGCCTCTGTTATGACTGTTTAAGAGGCCTCTGTTATGACTGTTTACCAGGCCTCTGTTATGACTCCTATAGGGTGACTGTTTACTAGGCCTCTGTTATGACTGTTTACCAGGCCTCTGTTATGACTGTTTACCAGGCCTCTGTTATGACTCCTATAGAGTGACTGTTTACTAGGCCTCTGTTATGACTGTTTACCAGGTTTGTTATGACTGTTAAACAGGTCTATTATGACTGTTCACGTCTGTTATGACTGTTTACCAGGCCTCTGTTATGACTGTTAACCAGGCCTGTTATGACTACTATCGGGTGACTGTTTACCAGGCCTCTGTTATGACTGTTTACCAGGCCTCTGTAATGACTGTTTACCAGGCCTCTGTTATGACTGTTTACCAGGCCTCTGTTATGACTCCTATAGGGGGACTGTTTACCAGGCCTCTGTTATAACTGTTTATTAGGCCTCTGTTATGACTGTTCACCAGGCCTCTGTTATGACTGTTTACCAGGCCTCTGTTATGACTGTTTACCAGGCCTCTGTTATGACTGTTTACCAGGCCTCTGTTATGACTGTTTACCAGGCCTCTGTTATGACTCCTATAGGGTGACTGTTTACTAGACCTCTGTTATGACTGTTTACCAGGCCTCTGTTATGACTGTTTACCAGGGCTCTGTTATGACTGTTTACCAGGCCTCTGTTATGACTCCTATAGGGGGACTGTTTACCAGGCCTCTGTTATGACTGTTTACCAGGCCTCTGTTATGACTCCTATAGGGGGACTGTTTACCAGGCCTCTGTTATAACTGTTTATTAGGCCTCTGTTATGACTGTTCACTAGGCCTCTGTTATGACTGTTTACTAGGCCTCTGTTATGACTGTTTACCAGGCCTGCTATGACTCCTATCGGGTGACTGTTACCCGGGCTCTGAGCCCAATCCGACCCCCCATAAAGGGGACCCCCGTGTAGGGGTGACCCCCCATAAAGAGGACCCCCACCCCCCCGCCCAGCCTCACCTGCAGCTGTCTCTGCAGCCGCTCGTTCTTGTCGGCCTCGGTGAGGCGCTCCTCCTCGCGCCGGTGGTCGGCGTTCTCCTGCGGCTGCAGCTCGGCACTGTAGCTGCTGTTCTCCTCGTTGTGCTCCTCGTGGTCGCTCTCGCTGTCCGAGGAGGAGGAGGAGGAGGAGGAGGAGTGGTGGTGGGAGGCGGGGGCCGGTGTGGGGATGGCGAGGGCGACGGGGGCCAGGATGGTGGGGGAGGTCATCACGGTGTGCAGTTCCTCCTTGGTCCTGAAGAGGTCCTCCTCGACCTCCCTCGCCTGGGGAGGGGCAGGGGAGGAGTTAGTGACTCCTCGTCCATCCAGTCACTGGATACGAGTGTAGTAAAACTCACTTCTTGTTCTACTTGTTGGGTCGTTTCCCTTGTTTGAATTCGAATTGCCGTCATGTACCAAAAGTTTGGTATAAATAAAGTTTTATTGAAAGTCGCCCTTATCACCACTGATGAACCTATACTTCGGATCAGCAGAAGATCCTAACTGCTCAGTTTCAGTGAGCAGCCGTTTGTGTGTGTGTGTGTGTGTGTGTGTGTGTGTGTGTGTGTGTGTGTGTGTGTGTGTGTGTGTGTGTGTGTGTGTGTGTGTGTGTGTGTGTGTGTGTGTGTGTTCGTGTGTGTGTGTGTGTGTGTGTGTGTGTGTGTGTGTGTGTGTGTGTGTGTGTGTGTGTGTGTGTGTGTGTGTCCGCATGCTGTCATGCCCTGTGACCCAGCATGCGACGGGGCGCGTCTGGGGCCCACGTCCGGCCCGCACCTTCCCGGCTCCTCACCTTGATCTGCCAGGAGTCTGCCTCCTCCTCCTTGGTCCTCTTGGCCTCCTCCAAGATGGCGATCTTAGCGCTGAACTCCGCCAGCTCTGCAGCCTTTGGGGGGAGAGACAGAGATGGTTCAAAGTCGGCTATGGACCCGTGGACCTCCATCCCCCATCCCCTGCTGCGGCGCTAATGTAAGGAACACATCTGCTTCCTGCAGGGCGGCGTACTGTACCTACACGGGACTACCGTGACATTTTAGAGCCGCCGCTAATAAAGGTAGCGTGTAGCGATACGTCCGGCTGTTGCCGTTAAACCCTCGTGTCCCAATAACAAGTCACAGTTCAGCTTCAGTACTTCTACTTCTAGGAGAGGTAACGCCACGGTACTGATGTGGTAGTATTATGGTATGTCTGATACCATGGTCTGTAGTATAGATGGAGGATGGTAATCTACGGATTCTGGTCCAGTTAATCGGTACTGTATTACTACGCTTCATTACTATTGTAATACAGTACCTCCATCACTGTGTCCACCTCCATCAGCACCACCTCCTGCCTCCACGAGCCTCTACCACCACCACCCTACCCCCTACCCCTAATCCCACCCATCGAGCACCTCCAACACCATCACCGCCTCCCATCACCTCCTCCGCCAGCCTACCTCCACCAGCCTACCCCCCCAGCCCTCCTCCACCTCCAGCCCCCTACCTCCTCCACCTTGCCCTCCCCTCCACCTCCCCTTCTCCTCACCAGCTGCTCCTGGCTGTTCATCTGGTCCTCCGCCTGACGGAGGAGCTCCTCCTTGGCGATGATGGCCTCCATGCGCTCCGTCTCCAGACGCGCCGCCTCCTGCTCCACCCTCCTCCGCTCCTCCTCCAGCCGCAGGCCCCGCTCCAGCTGCTCCTGGAGGTCTGGGGGGGGAGGGGGGGAGGTCAGAGCACAGCCTCTACTGGGGGGACACACCTGTCCAACCCCAGAGGGTCTGGGGACCCAGGGGCCTCAACAGGGGGTCCTAGAGGTTCTGGGGCCCCAGGGGCCTCTACAGGGGGTCCTAGAGGTTCTGGGGCCCCAGGGGCCTCTACATGGGGTCTGGAGCCTTTTGGGCCCTTTATGCTTAAGTAAGGACCTCCGGCAAATGGAGTAGATAAACAGTACTGTACAACTTAAACAGCAATATATATATAATATAAATATGTTAATTAATTAAGGGCCTAGTTTCAGAGGTCCTTACACTTAAGTTTGAAAATTCTTCCAAAGATGTCTCTACTTCGTAACACATCGTTAAGCCGTTAATGTTTAAAACCCTGTTTTACGCTGTTTTACGCTGATGGCATCACAAGTGGTTCGTCTGAGTTTCTGGTTCAGTCGTTAAGTTGTAGTAATACTCACAGCCTCGGGGTCTCGACCACATGGGCAATTCGGGTGGGGACCCAACCCCGAGCTAAGGAAACTACGCTTCAGTCTTTCTCCTTCTTGATTAATCAGTACGGGGCGATACATTAATTCAACACCTCAACAGCAGAGGGAGCCACCTCCCACTGGGTTCGGTTGGCGTTGATTGCTTTCTCTCGTTCAGTGACTTCTTTGGTGACGATGATAAAATCTCTGATATGGTCATTAGTGATTTACTTGTCAGGATGTACGTTGTGTTATTCCTTCAATAACATGTTGTGATGTTATTACTTACTTTAAGTGGGCCATTAATTAATTATTTTATTGGATTCTTTTGGCTTTATGATAAGAGTGAGATGGACAGGAATGTATTGGAGATAGAGGGGAGGGGGACATGCGGCAAATGACCACGGGTAGGAATCAAACCCGGGTGGCTGCGATCAGGACTGAGCTTTAATGGTACGCGCTCTACCCAGTGAGCCACCGGGGCGCCCCAAGTGGGCAAATTTTTAACCAAAAATTAGCAGGAAAGTCGTGTCGGCCATTTTGTGCGGCCTGACCTCGCTCGGCCTTCTTCGTGGTCTCCTCGTACTGCGACAGCCGGATCATCAGGTCGCGCTTCTCCCTCTCCATCTCCGCCTTCTCCTGCTCGATGGCCGCCCGCTTCCTCTTCTCCCCCTCCAGATTGTCTCTGCGGAACACAACATGGATGTTCACCTTCACCGCCTGGACCTCCCATGATGCATTGCTTCCAACCCTCCCTGAGATTCTTACACCGAGATTGTGTTTGTGTATTTGTGTGTTTTTGTGTTTGTTTGTTTGTGCGTTCACTCCTGTGTGTTTCTGTGTGTGTGTGTGTGTGTGTGTGTGTGTGTGTGTGTGTGTGTGTGTGTGTGTGTGTGTGTGTGTGTGTGTGTGTGTGTGTGTGTGTGTGTGTGTGTGTGTGTGTGTGTTCGAGTGTGGTTTTTGTGTGTGGCCCACCTCTCCATCTTCTTCTGCAGCTTCTCCTCCTTGGCCTGGGTCTTCATCTGCTGCACCTCGATGGTGTCGGGCTTGCGGCGGCGCATGTACAGCTCGTGGTTCCCCATGCACAGCTGCAGGATGCAGCGGTTCACGCGCAGACGCGGAGCGTAGAACACAAAGTCCTGCGCGCAACACATGCGTCACACACCAACTCGTAACGTGGAATTACATCGTCATTCACATTTACATTGAGGGCATTCAGCAGACGCTTTTATCCAAAGTGACTTGCAATAAGTACATTTGTCAGAAGAAAGATAATTATTATATCACTGTCGGTACAGTAAGGATGTTCATAGAAACAAGTGCCAAGCACTAACTAGGTTAGCCCTTTATCAATAGACAACAAAGATAGCTCGGATAAGATGCTACAACATGCTAAGTTCTATTTTTAAGTGCCAGGGCAAACAACATACAATAAATATGACTAAACTATCAGTATAATTTATGATATTGATTTAACTATATTGATTGAACTATACGATATCATTCCATGTTTTTCTTCTCTTATCTCTTTAACTCTTTTTTTATTTTATTATTCGATGGCTAGAGGTAAACAAAGATATCAAGTCCTAGAAAATAGAGTACAAAATGTTTGCACGTGGGTCGAATTCGAACCTGTGACGCGCTCCACTGACGGCGCTTCACGTGACTATAAAGTATATGTGATGATAGCACAACAGTGAGGGTGGGTGGGGGGGGGGGGGGGCATAGATGTGAGCACTTGTGCTCAAGAGCGTCTTTTCACATATTTTGCTGGTTTGAAATTAGTGGGCGTATTATTATTATTTTTCTCGTGATTACTCGAATAACCGGCAAAACACATTCTTCGCGCAAAAGTCTGCTGAAACAAAGGCACAACACACGTTGATTGTTCCACGTTGTCTCGTGGACCT
Organism: Melanogrammus aeglefinus; assembly: GCA_900291075.1. Lineage (NCBI taxonomy): Eukaryota > Metazoa > Chordata > Actinopteri > Gadiformes > Gadidae > Melanogrammus > Melanogrammus aeglefinus. Next base: position 55,807 of record OLKM01000423.1, read on the forward strand.
GACAGTAAACACTGCGCGTCTCCGTTCTTCGGTTCAGAAGAGCGTTACCGGACACTCACCGGCGCTTTCCTGTCGATGGGCTTGATGATGAACTTCTTGTCGTTGAAGGAGATGTTGCGGATTTCACTCCAGGGGAAACCGATCTTAGGAGTGAGCCTGGGGGAAAGAGCAGAATTTAATGGTTTTAAGAGAGTTTTTAATGGTTTTAAGAGAGTTTTTTTTAAGAGACCCTTAATTTTTTTGTATTGGAGCAGATAGTTAGTGCATGCGTGTATATATATTTTTTTTTTACACACAGAGTCCAGGGCTCATCTTTCGAATTCTGATAGTAAAGACACCAAAAATGACTTAAGGTTAACACATGGATAAGACATGACAAGCATTGAAATGAATACAACATAACAGTTAATTCAAATAGGAAAACTACAAAAACCCAAAACAGAGAATAAAAATCAAGAAAAATAAAAGCACTGAGAAATAAGACCTCTGTCCCTCGACTCAATAGGCAAATATTATTTAAATTGGTATCAGTGTGATGTCAAAACACACATGGACTCAACTGGGCCAATGAACTCTGTGAACACAAACCATTGGTCTGGTGGTCAAACGTGCTCGGGGGGGGGGGGGGGGAATAGGCTGGGGTTAGTGACCTCAGACACACACACACACACACACACACACACACACACACACACACACACACACACACACACACACACACACACACACACACACACACACACACACACACACACACACTGTCCTACCTTTGTGTAAACCGTGCGTGAAGTCTAGCCAAAGCTGTTGGATGTTAGTCAGATTTCCATAGAGGGAATCACCAGACACAGTTGTACCTCGTAGCCCTAAATTATGAGTCTGCGTGTTATGAACCAGGGTAGTAGACTTATCTTCTTCTGACACTACTTCAGACCACTACCTGCGCTCTGATGTCCATGTTGAACTACCGGATCTCTCCACCAGGGGGGAGACATCGTTTATAGGCTTCTTTCCTTTGGGGAACACGTGCCTTCCTTTATACATTTATAAAGTCCTTGATAACGTTTATAAGGTCCTTTATGACGTTTATAAGGTCCTTTCCTTGGAACATGTGCTTAGTCAGCTGGGGGTGTGGACTGTTGCTCATTTTTCGAGGAAAACCAAATTGAGGATGGCACTATCAAAGGGCATCGCATGCCACTAAAACACCAAGGAGAAGAGGCTCTTTGACCAGGTCAGCACACTAACCCCTGACCCCTGAACCCTAACCCACCCAAACACTACGGGGAAGCAGCTCTTTCACCTCACTAGACAAATTTTAGCTAACAAGGCCGATGAGGTCAAGAGGTCCCGAGGCTCCTCAGCGCCCTGGAGGGGAGGCGGCGCGGGGACTCACTTGTCGTCCTTGCCGTAGATGTTGAGGCCCAGGGCGTCCACGCCCAGCCACAGGTCCGTGCTCTTCCTGTTCTTGATCTCGAAGAAGTTGACGCCGTACATCTCCAGGTCCTGGGTGATCTTCAGGTACTCCAGCACCGCGTCCTCTCTGTGGGCCACACACACAGCAGTTAGGTCGGACCAGTCCGCCATTTTATGTCATTTATCAACACTAACATTACATAACACTAGAAAAAAACAATTGTGTTGAATGACAAATTGAAAACAGTTATTCGATTGTATTGTGACCTATCCTGACCTATCCTATTTTTTAAATAATCTTTTCATTGAATATGCCAATCATAGTAGCGGGTAAACTGGAGGACAGTGAAGCACTAACAATTGTTACTTTTAAGTACTATTTTTAAGTGCAACGACATACAACACACAATAAATGCGTAAATGAACTGCCAGGACGTACAACATACAATAAGGGCGTACATTAAGTGTCAGGACGTACAACATACAATAAGGGCGTACATTAAGTGCCAGGACGTACAACATACAATAAGGGCGTACATTAAGTGCCAGGACGTACAACATACAATAAGAGCGTACATTAAGTGCCAGGACGTACAACATACAATAAGGGCGTACATTAAGTGCCAGGACGTACAACATACAATAAGGGCGTACATTAAGTGCCAGGACGTACAACATACAATAAGGGCGTACATTAAGTGCCAGGACGTACAACATACAATAAGAGGCGTACATTAAGTGCCAGGACGTACAACATACAATAAGGGCGTACATTAAGTGCCAGGACGTACAACATACAATAAGGGCGTACATTAAGTGCCAGGACGTACAACATACAATAAGGGCGTACATTAAGTGCCAGGACGTACAACATACAGTAAGTGTGTCAGAGTAAGTGGAGCGGATTCCAGGTGAACTCACTTGACCATGGAGCCGTGCTCGTTGTGCCAGGTCTGCACCCGCTCCTCCCACTGGTCCTTGGACATCTTGTGTTGGTCCAGAACCCTGGGCAGCAGAGACAGATGGGGGGCCGGGGTTAGCTAAGGGAGCTGTTCTCAAATGGGGGTACGCGTGCCACTAGGGGTACTTTGGAGTACTGCAGGGGCTCCTCAGAAAATGTCTGAAGATTTTTTTTTTTAAATAAAAGCTAACTCGAATTTTATTTTCACCCTGAGCAAATTTAAATTCTGAAAGCTAGAAAATAAAGAAAACTGACAAGTGGTTAAAACGTAAATCTGAAAAGAAGGAGAAAGGAGAATCTTTGAAAAAGGGAGCACCTCCAGAAACACCAAAATGTCGTAAGTTTCATGAAAAACTCTTTTTCTCCCAAAAATCTTTTGCGCCGTTGAAGGGGGTACTCTGCCAAAAAGGCTAAGGGATTCATTGGGTCTGTAAACAAGCTAGCAAGCCAACTTAAACACTGAATGCGACTATCTTAACAGAACTGTGTGTTTTGTGTGTAAACAATCAATGAAACATTGAGATGGGTTGGTAAGATATGGCTAAAAAATATTGATTCAATTGCTTATTGTATTATTAGGTGTCTGTGTGTTCGTTGTGTATATGTGTGCGTACCTCTTGGGCAGCAGCCGGTCTCCGGACAGGTAGCCACGCTCATTAACATGCTTGTTGTATTCTCCGAACTTGGCCTGGACGGCGTAGGAGGCGAGCAGCACGGCCGACTCCGGGGGGCAGTAGATCTCGTCGCCCAGGATCAGATCCTTCACCTGCAGGAAGAAGAGCTTCTGGGTCACGTCCTGGATCAGCTCGTCAGCCACATCCTCCGGGTAGAACTTGGCCCGGAACTTGAACAGCAGGGGGGACTCCTTCCTCACGTCCTGGGCCGTCACCTGGTGGGGGGAGGGGGGGAGGGAGGTAGAGGGGGGGATGGGGGGGGGGGAGAAGGAGAGGACGTGAGGATGTGGAATGAATGAACATGGAACACAGCAGTGTGAGAGTGAAGAGATGGAGGCACGACCGTCGAGAAGCACTCAGCTTAGCATAGCATTGTGTAGCTCTTCATAGCTTAGCATAGCATTGTGTAGCTCATCATAGCTTAGCATAGCATTGTGTAGCTCAGAGTTGCTTTGGAGAAGTATGTTCAATTCGAAATATGGAAAAATTCTAATTAGACAAAGAAATGCAGTTTATTATTCCATTCAAAAGAATAATTATTATAAATTGATTATTATAAAACAAATTATTCTACACGTAAAACTCCTTCCATGAAAGCATAAAACTGATTTTGGGCAGGACCCGTTCATTCAGTCATCTGTGGGAATCCTTGCTCTGTTTACCTTCTTGTCAAATTTCAGCCAGGACTGGAAGCCTTTGTTGTCCAGATACTGCAGGCCGAAGTACCAGATCTCTCTCAGGCCGATGGTCCTGGCCACCTTGGACAGAGAACACAGATTCAGCCATTAGAGTTACATTCTGATACATCATGTAGCAATCGGTCAAATCTGGGCTCTCAAAATCACAGTATCATCTAACAAGCGCGGTCTGATCTGGAATCTCACTGTTCGGAACTCTACAATCACAGCCTGATCTGTCTTTAAATCACAGTCTAATCAGTAATCGATCACAATGTGATCTGAAACCTTACTGTTCTGAAATCTACCATCACTGTCTGATCTAGGATCTAAAAATCGGTCTAATGAGTAATCTAACGATTGTCCTGTTCTGAAATCTGCAATCACTGTCTGCTCCAGGATCTTAAAATCAGTCAAAGGAGTTATCTAATGATTGTCCTGTTCTGAAATCTACAATCAATGTGTGATCTAGGATCTGTGATAAAATCACAGTTTAATGCTGCAAGCACAGCATCATCTGTCATAATACGCTCACAATCTAATCGGTCACTGAACCATCTATCCTCAATGTTTTTTTTTTTGTTCAGTTCTGTCATTCTAAATATCTCCACTAGAGGTCTCCCTAGATGATCTGGTTTGGCTCGTCATAGGGTTAGTGAATCACTAGTGTTTTACCCTGTGTATTCAGCATTCACGACATATGTGTCACATGCGTTTAGTTCTGAGTTTTGCTAGTATGGCTGTTTGACTTTTCAGATAAATAAATAAATCCCTTCAGTTCGATGAGACATGCTGTACCGATTCAAAAATGCAGCCCCAAAGGTAGCCACAGACTGTGGTTTGAAAGGGAAAATAAAAACTTTCTCGACAACAAGCCATGTCACTGGAAGGTCAAGCAAACAATGATTTTCTGGGGGAAATGCCAACCTGGAAGCTATCGCTAATGCTGCATACACAGACGGTCCGAACAGAGGCTTTTCTCAGAGTAGTCATTGGAACAGCACAGGTGTGGCTCGTAGCACTAATTATGGGTCTGCTACCTTTACATTCGAAGGCTCGCGTAGTAGACTCATCTTCGCTCGTTAAGTCTTCCTAAACCGCTGGGGAACACAATCTACTAATCCATGTGAAAGTGATAAGATAAAGCATGTGAACTAGGGAGACATCTAGCAGAAGGACTCTCCTATCGCCTTACTTTCCTCTCCACTTTGCCCTTTAATATAAAACAAACTCATCTAAGGCCTGTTTACAGTTATGTTTCTATTTTTATGGATCTAATCTGCTGCGTGGATCTTTTTTCTATGGCTGCTGAAATGATTCTTCTCGATTACAAGAATAGTTAAATATTGAAATGACGTGCCAAAATGTGTCGAATCATATCCACAACTTGTGGGCAGGCACGTATCATTTTAGCATTTTGCGGAATGGAAATTGGATTTGTGTCCTTCTTGGGACCCTCTGACGGCTCCCGGCCCACAGATTGAGAACCCCCGATATAGTACGCAGTGAGAACTGGGGATGCAGTGAGACCTAGGGAAGCAGCGAGACCTAGGGACGCAGTGAGACCTAGGGACGCAGAGAGAATTAGAGACGCAGTGAGACCTGAAGCCTGAGAGACGCATTGAGACCTAGAGATGCAGTGAGACCTAGGGACGCAGTTAGACCTAGAGACGCAGTGAGGCCTAGGGACGCAGTGAGACCTAGGGACCTTAGAGATGCAGTGAGACCTAGAGACGCAGTGAGACCTAGAGGCACAGTGAGACCTAGAGACACTAAGAGACACCGTGAGACCTAGAGACACAGAGAGGCTTAGAGATGCTGTAAGGCCTGGAGACGCAGTGAGACCTAGAGACGCAGTTATACCTAGAGACGCAGTGAGACCTAGCGACACTTAGAAACACAGTGAGACCTAGAGACGCATTGAGACCTAGAGAAGCAGTGAGACCTAGAGACGCAGTGAGACCTAGAGATGCAGTTAGACCTAGAGACGCAGTTAGACCTAGAGACGCAGTGAGACCTAGGGACACTTAAGAGATGCAGTGAGACCTAGGGACACAGTGAGACCTTGAGACGCAGTGAGACCTAGAGACGCAGTAAGAACTAGAGATGCAGTTAGACCTAGTCACGCAGTTAGACCTAGAGACGCAGTGAGACCTAGGGACACTTAGAGACGCAGTGAGACCTAGAGAAACAGTGAGACCTTGAGACGTAGTGAGACCTAGAGGCGCAGTAAGAACTAGAGATCAGTTAGACCTAGTGACGCAGTTAGACCTAGGGACGCAGCGAGACCTAGGGACGCAGTGAGACCTAGAGAGGCAGTTAGACCTGGAGACGCATTAAGACCTAGAGACGCAGTGAGAGCTAGAGACGCAGTGCGACCTAGAGACGCAGTGAGACCTGGGGACGCAGTGAGACCTGGAGACGCAGTTAGACCTAGAGATGCAGTGAGACATAGATACGCAGTGAGACCTGGTCACATTGGAGGGTGTGTCTGCAGGGTGAGTCAGGGATTGTGTCCTGATCTCTGGGTATTGGAGGGTCGATAGCAGGGTGACTCAGAGGAAGCACCAGGGGAGTGTTATCAGGATCACATGTTAGACCCACACCCATGAGCACTGGTTAGACTGGTACTCTGGTTATGGTTTAGAAATGCTTCGGGTGTTGTTTGGGTCGGATAGGGGTCGGGTCAGGGTTAGGGTACTGACCTGGTCCAAGAGCTGCTTCCCCGTGGTGTTTTGGTGGGTCAGGGGTTAGGGGTTAGGGGTCAGGGGTTGGGGTAAGGGTACTGACCTGGTCAAAGAGCTGCTTCCCCGTGGTGTTTTGGTGGGTTAGGGGTTAGAGGTCAGGGGTCGGGGTTAGGGTACTGACCTGGTCAAAGAGCTGCTTCCCCGTGGTGTTTTGGTGGGTTAGGGGTTAGGGGTTAGGGGTTAGGGGTCGGGGGTCAGGGTAGGGTACTGACCTGGTCAAAGAGCTGCTTCCCCGTGGTGTTTTGGTGGGTTAGGGGTTAGGGGTCAGGGGTCGGGGTAGGGTACTGACCTGGTCAAAGAGCTGCTTCCCCGTGGTGTTTGGGTTGAAGGAGAACTCGAGCTCTGCGTCCATGGTGGTCACCCGGACGTTAATCTGCAGAACACACATCACCTCTCTTTAGTCACATGACCTCCCAGCCAACACCTCCATAACAATGCATTAAGTTAGTTAGGGTTATGCTAATGTTGCGACCCTGGGAGGTCATTACACTATGTTATGTTAAGCTATGTTATAGCATGCTATGCTATGTTATGGTATGCTAGTCAATGTTATGCTGTTATTCAATGTTATGCTATGTTAGTCATTGTTATGCTATGTTATGCTATGTTATGTAATGTAATGTTAGGTAGGTAGAGACACTTAGGTAGGGAAGTGTTTTTCAGCGTCATGGCGATACCTAACCTGGCGATATTGATGTGAAAACATACCAGTTGGACTACACAGGCTGTAAGAACTATATATATTCATAAATATCAGACAAAAAACGAAACATTCTAAAATCCTCGCATTTGCATTTTCTTTAATGCTTTTCATTATAGAGTGATAGACAGAGAGGCCTGGGAGATAGAGGGGAGGACATAGAGCAAAGGACCACAGGCCGACATTGATAAGGACTGAGCCCATATAGAGCCTATACGCGCTCTACCCAGTGAGCCACCGGTGCACCCCAAAATCCTTCCATTTGTTGACGCAGGTCCTACAACCTAACTTAAATGAGGGTCTTGAATATGGCTTAAACAGTTCTCAGATATGTCGCCAATGCATCTTAAACATTTCCTGAACCATTCTTCTTAAATTCTTCAACAAGCCCTAAAGGTTGTCTTAGACATGTCTTAAATGTGCCTTAAAGCTTTTCCTAATTAAATCTTAAAAGTGTTACTGCGGTCCATGAGTCCACGGTTCCCTGCTGCTATCTGGCCGGACTCTGGACTATCCTTGCCAAGGGGCTGCAAGGTTGCAAGACAGCAGATTACAATATAAAAATAGTGCAGCGCTGCCAAGTTTCCTCCGACCTGGCAGTTATATTATCCCCGGGCCCCCTAGCAACCAGCACAATGCTGAACAACCCCTTAGCAGCCGAGTCAAATACGACCAGAAGAATGCTTCTTTTACCTGTGCCACAATAAAAGCCCCCGCCTGAACACAATCAGTGTGATAATCATGAGAGATACAACAAAAAAAAAGCCAATTGAATTCTATCTATCTTTTATCTATTCTACACTACATAACAGATCAAATGGGACAACAAACACATGGTGTAGATATGTAACTAATGGAGGAGAACATTTCAACGGAAACGTGTACTAAAAGACATCCTTCTCTTTTCCACAAAGGAAAATTCAGTACGGTGTAAAACAATTGTCTGTGAACCCTGACCCCATTAAAGTGTTACCCAACTGTTTTATGAAGTGACTCTTTAGTGCACACCCGGCACGTCGTAAAGATAAAGTCCTGAAACATCGGACCATGGCATCGTAACTCCAGCTCGACCATTCCCTCACACCATGTCACCAAATCCGGCAAAAAACTGCCCAGGAAAATGGCCGCCGCCTCTGCCAACATCGCCATAGCAACAACCTTTACATTGTGGTTTCCGCCTCAGGATATGTATGACTTGTGATTGGCAGTTACTCATTACCAATACAGAGAGCATAACTTCTCCTTCTTAATATTTTTGTTCCCCTGTTCGGCGCTCTGTAGTGCAGTTTCTGCAGGAAGAGCTCGACACAAATAGAGTGATTTGATTGACTTATGCCACACTTAGCGGTGGAATAACTGTTGGTACCCTTCATGTACGAAAACGTAACCAACTTTGGGTTAATCAATTCAATTTGAAACGGTGTCATCTGTTAGAGCACTCCGGCATGGAGACTAATATATGCACCCTCCCCCCCCACACCACCACCCAACCATACATCAGCCGGTGTTCTTAACCTGCTCTGTGTTTAGTTAGTTGCTCTGTCAACAGTACAGGCAGCAGTGGGAAAGTACTCCAATCCTTTACCTTGCTGAATTATAAAGGAACTGTCCTCCATTCAGTGTACTATTGAAGTATTACTTTTAGTAAATGTGGTCCAGAAATGGTAGCACCAAGTTGCAAACCCTTACTTCAATTATTTATAGGTATAATAGATATATAAATACTTGTACTTGTGGAGAAAAAGCATAACTCAAGTACAAACACCTCACATTGGTACATGACTCATGAGTAAGCACTTGAGTACTTTCCCCCCCTGGCGAGTAAGGCCTGAGTACGTAGTGCATGTGCTGACCACGCAGCAGACGTCACTCTAAGGTGCGTGCAGCATACCCTACGTACCCTTGAAGGTACTCTGCATACTTAATCTCGAGCCACCCTGCGGGCTCACTCAGACGTCAGTGGTCACCCTGCAGAGAATTCACCCTTCGATAAGAAAGTTCACCCTTGAAGTTCCGATAACAGCGCAGAGATTCACACTCGTTGCGTTGATTCACAATCTGAATGAACCATTGCAGAGTTGTATCCAATGCATCACAGGGGAACTTCCCTACTTTTTACCCTTGACCAAATGTTGAACGAGTCAACAAAAGACATCATAAAGTACATCAAACCATACAGCCATGAGTGGCCTGTGCTGAGAGCTCCACACACAGCATCTCTCTGAGGTCCCTAACATAACTCCTAACACTTAAATCACCTTAAAAACTAACCCTAACCCTCAAACCTAACCCTAGCCCTAGTTCAACACCTAACCCTAACTGTACCCTAACCCTATCTCAACCCCTAACCCTACTGTACACTAACTCAACCCCTAACCCCTAAACCCACTGTAGCCTAACACCCCCCCCCCCCCCCTCATCCCTACCCCTACTGTAGCCTGACCCGGTCCCAACACCAGGTGATCTCATGGGGGTTTAAAGTGCCCGGCGGGCCCACCGGTCCCTCATTCCTCTGGTATTGTTGTGCGATGTGAAGCTATGATGGGACAGGGGTCAAACTGCAAACACCATCTGGTTAATGAGTAAATTCCAAGAGGGCTAGGTCCCTCTTGGAAGTTACCACACAAGAATGCCACAATAAACCCTGACAAACATATTTGTTCTGTAGCTGTAGACTTCATGGAATATTACAGAGCTCTGCTGTTGTTGATGTAGTTGAGCTGAAGTCGGTGATCTGTGCCAACTGACTTTGGGTTGAACGGCAAATACCTTCAGTGTCTCCATTCATTATGTCACAACGTCCTTGAAGATAAGTGGCTGGGTTCTCATGACTTGGTGTCAAGAACAAAGCAGAACAGAGCTCTATCCAACACGGTACGAGCATCAAATCAAACATTGTCCCGTTATAAACATCAGACAGAAGACATTAGGGGGGGGGGACATCATTAAACCATCATCTCATTACGTCATCATTTTTTCACCTTACATAACTGCATTTAGTTTGAACTAAATCCCCCACGAGGAACCAAAGAAGATCTTACTGTTTTAGGCATCTTGGCTTGGAGTGTTTTCAAACAGCTACAGTAGAAAGTTCTCTCAGAGCAGAGAGGGACGGAGGGGAGACGCTGGGCAGTCTGCGAGCTACTGCACCTGACTGAGGGCTGGGGCTGACGTTGGCTCCCCCCAGCAGCAGGGCAAGGCGGCAGGGCAGGGCTAATGTCCTTTGAACCCAGCTGGAGGTCAGTGACGTGGTGGTTCTCCCGCTCGCCCACGCACCCTCTGGACCACGCCCCTTCCACCTGGGGCAGGGGGGAAGGCTCATCACAACGGAAGCAACTAACTCCCCCCCCCCCCCTCCGATAGCGAGACGGAACCCAGCGACCTTTGACTCTTGAGCACACAATGATGAGTTGTTCCTTCAGGGGGCGCCGCAGGGAGAGGACAGGAATAATGGAAGCATACTTAACCGCTCAAATAACTAATCTCTTAAACTTATCTGTACTTCCTTTGACTTCAGCAAGGTGTAGCACACTCCGGTTTACATCATTAATACCATGTCTTTGAGAGGTTGAGGATTAAGGCACTTTATTCAGAAAAACACTGTCAAATAGCAAATAAAGACCTTTTTGATTTTTTCCTCAATTGTTTTATATTAAACACTACAGATGGAATATAAATGCAGACAATTTCTTGATCTGATCATGTGATTGTTTATTTGAACGATTGAATGTGCTGTGATAACCGATAGCTGTGGTAAGTGTTTTCTGGTGTTGAATATCAGCTTCTGTCAGGAAGTAAAACATTACTGGACTGAGAGGGGAACTACTAAACAAAACAAGCCTGCAGGTAGGGGTCAAATTGTGGATCAAATGTCCAACGTGTGGTCAGCATTTACTTCCTATACAGCACGTACCTTAGTTGTAAAGACTTAATAACTTTACCTCCTAGTACTTTATATCTTAAACCAGTGTCAGGGAAAAGTGCTTTATACTGTTATGGCGCTGTCACTATTACAGCTCACTGTCAAGTCATTTTATCAGACACTATTCTCTGATGCCACTTATAGTTTATGAGTATTTTTAGATACAAACCACTAGTGAGTACAGTGGCGAGGGGCTTACAGTTGCTCTACAGCTGGAGAGTACAGAGTACATCTCTGTATCACTATCATTGATCGTTGGTGTGGTACACACAGGCCCAGTCACAGGGAGGCACCCCCAATAAAAACCCGTCACACAGAGTCCCGTTCAGTTTCGGAGGAAATCCGCTGGCAAGGTAAATAAAAAAAAAGGCGTTCTGTCTCTTATGCCTCTTATGTCGTCATCTTCGTCGTCCGTTTATTCGGCTTAATAAGATAGCCGCCACTCCCAGAGGCCCCGCCTCCCTCTCTGACATCAGAGAGGGAGGCGGGGCCTGTGGGGTTGATCAGAACCCCCTCAGAACTCATCTTTGGTTCTGAGCTGGGGCTGGAGCTCCGGTTGGAAGTGTTTGTTGGGGCTGCCGTCGGGGTTGAGTATGCGGGCGGCGGTGTACCCCGCGATGGGGTACTTGGTCTTGTAGGTGCCCTCGAAGACCTTCTCCAGGGAGTTCAGCTGGTCCGCGGTGAGACCCTCCTGAAGGTGGGAAGGAGAAGGGCAACCAGTGAGCCACCATAACCTCCATGACCTAAACTCTTTGTATCCACATTGCTCCAAAACCAGTCCCAGTCGATACAAGGTGCAACAATGATCCTTCGTGCTGTATACAAACATTCACAGTCACGAGGAGAGTCAACCGTTCACATTGAGCAGAAATACTTTTTAATGTACAGTTAGCAATATAATTTATCAAGGGGCTTTATTTAAAAGCTACAAAAAGAATACAAATAAAATAATAAATGAAAAATTCAACGCAACTCTGATGTCCCCCAGCTGGTGGGGGGCTACTGACGTCATCGTTTGTGTTTCAGGCGTCCACACGAATCCTAACACGAAACCGTATAGGTCCGGATAGATTTGAAACCACCTCCTAGGGTGGTTTCAGAAATGTGCGGTTCCGGGGCACCGGATTCGCCGGCTCCATCTGGACGGGACGGTCGGCCGAAACGCACAAGACTTTCACCAAAACATTGGCTCCGTGTGGACGGGGCCTATGGCCGATTTTTTGGTTTTCAAACCTTGAAACGCTCTCTCTCTCTGAACAACTCTCGAATTCCACCTACATCAGCTCTACACGCAATTGTAAGCCACTCCTTAAGCCCTAAAGAGAAGTAGTTTATAGGTCCCATGACATGCCACCAGGTGTGGGCTGATTAGCCACTACAAGCCGTTTTGGAAATCTGTCCCTTATGACATCACAGGTGGACATGTCCACCTAGATGTACGCTGGATAGATCAGTCTACCAGCCTACCCAGTGGGCTGTAGCAAACATTGCTCATCTATCCGTCACACATCTAGGTGGACACGCCCACCTGTGATGTCATAAGGGACAGATTCCCAAAACGGCTTGTAACGGCTAATCAACCCACACCTGGTGGCATGTCATGGGACCTTTAAAAGCTATGTCCTGACCGGACGGTACGGGGGATGGTGGTGGAGCTACTGACATCGTCTGCCCTATGTCCGCAGGTTCACTGTGCCTAGGTGTAGAATAAAATGACACCTTGCACTTAAAAAATAGTAGGCCTACCTAGCTCTGTTTAGTATCTTATGCTAGCTATCATTGTTGTATAAGGGAATGGGATAACCTAGATATTGTTAGTGGTTGGCGCTTGGCACTTAATATAAGTCGCTTGGGATTTTATGCATCTGCTAAACGCTAGAAATGTTATGTCACCTGCTCTTTGACCAAACCGACTCGGTTCCCTGCAGAGGGTTCCAGCCCCCCCCCCCCCCCCCCACCCACCCACCGTATCGGGGGTCAAGTCCGCCGGATCCAGGGACATCTTGGCCACGGCCCGCGTCGAGTCTCTGCCCACCAGGGCGTTGTAAGCGGCCCCTTTACCGTAGAACCCTGGTCATACCAACAGGGTCTGGTTAGATTTTAGCGTCTCCGGTGGGGAAAGGGTACTCCCAACCACAACGTAATGATGTCAGGTGGTAATAAAACATTAAATATAGACAGACAGAAATAGACAAAACAACAGAAGAGGAAGACTCCTAGTTCCTAGTTCCCTCGACGGAACTAGGAACAATAGATTCTAGGAGTCTTTCAAAAACAACATCAAAAACAATGGAAGAAAAACACTCGTTCTTCCTAAATCTTCTTCTTCTGTTGTTGTTGTATTGTTGTATCTGTATTGGACCTGTAGCTCTTAACTGTGTTATACTGCAAGTATTATACGTTATAAAAGCATCATGGCCAATCACAGAAATCAGGTAATATAATGGAACCAGATTTGGTTTCACTTTAAAGTGCAAGTGGCTGTTGTGGCGTTTCGTTGTACCTTTTCCTTCGGTCACGTCAAACACAACTCCCTTGATGGCCATGAAGATGGGCTGTCCGTCCTACGTTGTTCACATGATGACAGGGGAGCACCAAATATAACTTTATCCTTACATCCTTACATCGAGGTGCATAAACACACTGGGACACACACATTCTCTCTCTCTCTCTCTCTCTCTCTCTCTCTCTCTCTCTCTCTCTCTCTCTCTCTCTCTCTCTCTCTCTCTCTCTCTCTCTCTCTCTCTCTCTCATCTCTCTCTCTCTCCTTCTCCTCTCTCTCTCTCTCTCTCTCCTCTCTCTCTCTCTCTCTCACCACACACACACACACACACACACACAACACACACACACACACACACACACACACACACACACACACACACACACACACACACACACAGGAGCAGCAAATGTGCATTACACACAACCACACACACAGGAGGACTGTGATTGTGACTTGCATTTGTGTATATTTGTAAACCACACACACACACACACACACACACACACACACACACACACACACACACACACACACACACACACACACACACACACACACACACACACACACACACACACACACACACACACACACACACTCACCTCGCTGCCGTCATATCTCTTCAGCTCTTCTTCTGTGAACAACCTGACTGGCGCCGAGTCTGGTTTGTGAGTCAGGTTGATTTCGTCCGCAAAACACGTATAAAGCACCATTAAAAAAGCGCAAAGTCGCGTCGTTGCAGTTGCCATGGTGTGGTTGTGTGAGTCCAGGACAGTCCAGCCCATAGACATATATACATAGACGCCGCATTGACTGTTGCCCGCCCACACTAGAGCGACGTGCTACAGGGCGGCCATCTTGGAACAGGAACACATTCGCCTCCTACAGTGCATTACGGTCTATGGAGAAATGATGTGTGTACTACACAATAAAAAGTGATCATAAATCGCTCATATTGTCAAGCTATTTTCACGGGGTTGTGTTGTCAAACATCAGACCCAGACAGACAGACATAAATAGAACAAAAATAACCCAAAAAACGCTCAGGTGTGTTCAGGTCTTTATTGCTTGAAGGCTATTACATTTGAGTATTCTCTCTTCTTGTTGTTGTTGTTGTGTTTGTGTTATCATCGTTATTTTTTATTATTGTTATGCCATCATCTAATATTATTGATTATCACCATCATTAATAATATTGTTATTATTTAATAATATTATATTATTGTTATTATTATAATTGAAGACATAGGATCTGCTGTCTACCCTTTGTGAAAAGCAGACCGTCAGAACAGCTTGCAGGAGCTTACAGGACTCATCACGTTCTGTTCCATTTTTTTGAGTGGCTCCCCTGAGGATGCAGACTTTGTTGCATACTGCAGGACACAGAGGAAAACTTTGTTCCTCGTGGCTGTCCAGCTCCCTAAACTCCCACCACCCTCTGATCAGTTTTATCATCTCTATGAATAAAAGTGATTTGATTGATTCCAAATATTCAAACTAAACAGGCACTTTTGAATTATCAGAGGGGTTAAGTAGTAAAAACTTGAAAATATTCAAGGAAAGAACAAGAACATTACAGTAACACACCCCTCCAAACAAACAATTTATATGAGTATTTACAACCTGTCATGAATTGGGAGCTAAAACCCTGAAAGAGAACTGTTTTGCTATATTTAGACGATCGCTGCAGTCTTGTTGTTTTTTTCTGTGTAACGGGGGAGTTGCTAGGGACGCCCGCTTCTAAACTTTTTTTTTTTTTTTACAGAGATAGTTTATAGATTCATACAAACACCGCCATTTAGACCAACATTTGTCCTCAGATTAGTTATTTCACCAGTATGTGTAATACGCGCGGGATGATGTAGAGAGAACTGGTTAACAAAGTCCTTTCTCTGATAGAACCTGCCATTCAAAGAAGCTGAAAGGTTCCGTCCTGTCAGGGTTTATTTCCACTGTATAAACAACCTGCAGTACTCACACTATGTTATGCCTACATCTTCTTACCTGTGAAAAGTGATCCCACGAGATCTGGGTTTGTATTGTTCCGCTCATTACAGCGCATCCATAGGCGGCAACAATAGTCCGGCATCTTTTGACAGCAGCTCGTCTGCTGATAAAACATTAGTACGTTAAAATTCGTATTTGGGTAGAAAAAACCAGCATTTTAAAAATATCCAACCACGCTGTATCATAGCTACTTGTATGACGTTTTTAACGAACCAAGCCGTTTGAAAATCGGTCAAAAATTCAGAGAATAATTCTATTTGAGATTGAGGAGTACCTGTTTCCCTCGTAGATGTTCATGTGCCGCTGCCTCTGTTGGTCCTGTTCCAAGATGGCCGCCCTGTCGGCACGTCGCTCCACAGTCGATGCGGCGTCTATGTATATATGTCTATGGTCCAGCCAGCAGGAACACTTCCGCCTTGCCGTGTTTCGATGACAAGCCGGGTCTAGAGAACCCGGATTATAACCCGTATATTTGGTTCATCCATGTACACACATCGCCCTAAACTTTCCCAGGTTCTGGGAATACCTACCGTCCCGGGACATACGCCCCCGTCGCTGTACGCGTCTTCAGACAGCAGGCTGGGGCGGGTTATTATTATTGCCCGGGACGCATTACCGACTGGAGGGATATGAGATCCCGGGATTGGTGCGGAACGATCGGGACAACTTTATAAACAAATACAACAGCTTTTGCGCGGAGAAACATCAAAAAATTATAATAGGCTAATTTTTAATATCTAGTTATACCCGTGTCACTTGCAATAATGTGGACTTGGCTGAATAGGCCTACAAATAATGTCATCATGTATTAAGAAAAATAAATGTGTTTAATTTACAGTTCACATGCGCTTGGCCTATAGATTCCTATTAGCTCAACAGGGACACTGAAAGAGAAAGGGTGCCCCCGGGACAGTGAAGGAGAACCCCCCCCCCCCCCCCCCCCCCCCCCCTTCAAAACAGGAAAAGAGACAGGGGTCCGAGGACCGAGGGAGCGGGACGCAGTCCACAGACAGTGTTGCCAGATTGGGCCAGATTTCCCGCCCAATCTGGCAACCCTGGCTGCAGGTTTACGCAGAGCTCCGACTTTTAGGGGAAGGGCTTGTTTAACAGACACTAACCGATCTGGGACCGCCGGGAGATCTCCTGTCAAGTTCAACATGTATCTGCAATTAAAATGTGTGGCTTTGTGATTTTTACTTAATCTCCTGACCAGGGGGGCTACCCGAGACTGGGCTTCGGCATGATCCGAAGCGACGATTCCCAATCATACGAGGAGGTGAGTGCCTAGAGCTGCTTCATGCTGGTGGTTGTTGTTGTTGTTGTTGTTGTTGACAATAGGGCTCCGGTAACACGGAAAGTTTCTGCCGAAGTCGACTCTGATGTGATACACTTGACATAGTTTCATAGCTCCACGTTGACGGATGAAAAGATAGCAGCGTCTATATGTTTGAGCGCGTATCATGTGACTGATTTAGACGGGTTGGTTTCAGAGGGAAAGCTGACTGGACGCTTTTTACTGTGTCGTTTAGCCTGGTCTGGACTTGCTGCTTTGATCTATACCTGTCAGGTTTTTATCATAAAAGCAATGAAACAGCCCTTATAAAAGTAGCAAATGATATTCGGCCAAACAATGACTCTGGCAAAAGCACTGTTTTTATGTGTCTATTGGAAATTTTTACTCAACACCTACGTCCTTAACCTGCGGAGTCCCTCAGGGTTTTCCCAGGATGTCACAGAACCTCCTTAATCTGAACACTGACAAGACTGAAGTCATATTTTTTGGGGGAAAAGGAGCATCTAGACTTAAGGCTGCCACTCTACTGGGAACGAAAGGTTTTATGGTAGCCGACACCGTGAAAAGCTTTGGAGTATTGACAGTGACCTAAGTTTCAGTAGCCACATGAAGGTAATAACAACCTGCTTTTAATCATTTAAAAAAAATATTGCAAAGGTAAAAAAAAATCATATCACCAGGAGTCCAAGAGCTTATTCATGCCATTCATTACGCAGCAGGGTGGACTACTGGTTATTTTTTACTGATCTCCCCCAAAAAGCAATAAAACCTCCCCAAATGATTCAAAATGCAGCTGCAAGGTTACTGCAACGTTGGTTGGAAGATGACCAGAAAACCAAAAAATGTAATTACACATTACAACACGGTTAGCCCTTTTGCTTGCTTTAAATTGAATTTGGTTCTGAAGTTCTCCAGATTTACTTAATGGCCAAGGACCCTTCTGTTATTAGCGTATCATGTTTAAAAATTGTACAGCCAGTTATCACTTCTCATCACTTGACGGTAGAAAAATACCAACTAGTACAACCAAGTGCCCGCACAAAGCATTGAAGCTTTCAGTTGCTGTGTCTATGGAACCGCCTACGCCTAGATATCAAGACTTCTCCCCCCATCTCCACTTTTAAATCCAGATTAAAAACCAAACTGTTAGCAGATGCCTTTTGACTAACCCACTCTTGCACCTGTGCTCCATTACACTTTTAATTTACTCACTTGTGTTGTGTCTTGTATTTTATTTTACTTTTTTCATCTTTGTTATTGGTTTGTAGTAAGTTTGTTCATTTCACATTAGTTCTATTCTAAAATTATTTAATTAATTCATTTTTCCTGTCTGCTTATAACGCAGCAACTTACATGCTGATTATTAATGAATCCCGACTGTAGTCATCGCTGATGATCAGTCCTTGATGTGGTACGTTTGACCTCTAAGGAGACTTGGAGGTCAAACGTAGCTCAAACGTATATTCAACTTTGGCAGCTCAACGGTGATGGATCTGACAAGCAGCCGATTTCCACACCAAGCATCTTTGAATGACCCCTGAATGTCGAGGAACCCCAATGGCAGCCCAGCCCGTGGCAGCAATGTGTACAGAACTAACACCATGAGCTATTAAAGCTATTAAACACCAACCCACAATATATTTCTCATTCAAATTAAAGATAAATCTTCTGGAAAATAAGAAGTTTATCCTTTGCATTCTGTTGTTATATAAGATATTCTATTGTTTTCCTCTTTGTTTAAAAATAAGATCTCCTTTAGTGTTTTATGTTCTGATCTCCGAAACCTTGCTTAGTTTTTTGAAGCGCAGAAAACTGTTAGTCAGGATTCAAGTGAGTTAAGCAAACCTCCTGCTCCTCCTCTCATCTCCACCTCTCCTCAATCCTCACACCCCCCTCGCATCTCCACCTCCTCCT
>OLKM01000423.1:79777-164777 GCA_900291075.1 Melanogrammus aeglefinus
CACTACCACATCAATACACACTAACACACACATCACATCGCCGCGACAACAATTATCTCATCACACCACACACACACACAACACACAACAATACCACACACATTCACACACACCACACACACAACACACACCACACCACATCACCTCGCTGCGTCATATCTCTTCAGCTCTTTCTTCTGTGAACAACACCTGAACGTGGCGAGGAGTCCTGTTTTTGTGAAGTCCAGGTTGATTTCGTCCGCAAAACACGTAAAAAAGCACCATTAAAAAAGCCGCAAATCGCAGTCGTTTTGCAGTTGCCATGGTGGTGGTTTGTGTGAAAAGTCCAGGAAACAGTCCAGCCAGCAGGAAACTTCCCGCTTGCCGTGTTTCGATGACAAGCCCGGGTCCTAGAGAATCCCGGATATTAACCCGTATATTTCGGTTCATCCGTGACAACATCGCCCTAACTTTCCCAGGTTCTGGGAAATCACCTACCAGTCCGGGACAATACGCCCCGTCGTGTAGCGCGTCTTCAGACAGCAGGCTGGGGCGGGTTATTAATTATTGCCCGCACGTTGCATTATCCTGACTGAGGGATAAATGAGATCCCGGGATATGTGCGGAACGATCGGCCCGACACACTTATTAAACAAATACAACAGCTTTTGCGCGGAAGAAACATCAAAAAATTATAATTAGGCAATTCTTTAAATATCTTAGTTATACACGTGGTCACTTGCAATACATGTGGACCTTGGCTGAATAGCCTACAAATAATGTCTGAATTATTAAGAAAAATAAATGTTGTTTTAATTCCACAGTTCACATCGCGCTTGGCCTATAGATCCTAGCTCAAACAGGGAACATGCCAAAGAGAAAGGGTGCCCCCGGACAGTGAAGGAGAACCCCCCCCCCCCCCTTCAAAAAGGAAAGCACGACAGGGGTCCGAGGACCGAGGGAGCGGGACGTCCAGTCCACAGACAGGGTTGCCAGATTGGGCCAATTTCCCCGCCCAACTGGCAACCCTGGCTGCAGTTTACGCAGAGCCTCCGACTTTAGGGAAGGGCGTTGTTTAAACAGACACTAACCGATCTGGGACCGCCGGGAGATCTCCGTCAAAGTTCAAACATGTATCTTAGCAATTAAAATGTGTGGCTTTGGTGATTTTTACTTAATCTCCTGACCAGGGGCGCTACCGAGACTGGGCTTTCGCATGATCCGAAGCGACGATTACCCATCATACCGAGGAGTGAGTCCCCTACGAGGCTGCTTCATGCTGGTGGGTTGTTGTTTGTTGTTGTTGTTGTTGACAATCAGGGTCTCCGGGTAACACGGAAGTCTTCTGGCCGAAGTCGACTCTGATGGTGATACACTTCGACATAAGTTTCATAGCTCACCGTTGACCGAATGAAAAGATAGCAGCGTTCTAATATTGTTTGAGCGCGTAGTCTGTGATATGATTTAGACGGGTTTGGGGTTTCAGAGGGAAAGCTGGACTGGAACGCTTTTTACTGTGTCGGTCTTTAGCCTGGTCCTGGACTTGCTGCTTTGATCTATTACCCTGTCAGGATTATTATCATAGCAATTGGAAGACAGCCCTTATAAAAGTAGAAATGATATTCGGCCGAAACATGACGTGCTGGCAAAAGCACTGTTTTTATTGTGTCTAATTGGAAATTTTTACTCAAATCACCTAGCCGTCTTAACCTGCGGAGGTCCATCAGGGTTTTCCCCAGGATGTCACAGAAAACCTCCTTAATCTGTAACACTGACAAAGACTGAAGTCATTATTTTTTTGGGGGAAAAGGAAGCATCTGAGCTAGACTTAAGGCTGCCTCCCCCCTAACTGAACGAAGGTTTTATGGTAGCCGACACCGTGAAAGGCTTTGGAGTATTTGACAGTGACCTAAGTTTTCAGTAAGCCACATGAAGTTATAACGAACCTGCTTTTAATCATTAAAAAAAATATTGCAAAGGTAAAAAAATCATATCACCAAGGAGTCCAAGCACTTTATTCATGCCATTTCACTACCAGCAAGGGTGGACTACTGGTATTTTTTATACTGATTCTCCCCAAAAAGCAATAAAACCTCTTCCCCAAATGATTCAAATGCAGCTGCACAAATGGATTCAAATACTGCAAGGTTGACGACCAGAAACCAAAAAATGTGATCACATTACAACCGTTTTAGCCCTTTTGCTTGCTTTTAAATTACTTAATGGCCAAGGACCTCTGTATTTAGCGGACATGTTTAAAATTTACAGCCAGATCACTTTGATCGGTAGAAAAATACCAACTAGTACAACCAAGTGCCCGCACAAAGCATTGAAGCTTTCAGTTGCTGTGTCTATGGAACCGCCTACGCCTAGATATCAAGACTTCTCCCCCCATCTCCACTTTTAAATCCAGATTAAAAACCAAACTGTTAGCAGATGCCTTTTGACTAACCCACTCTTGCACCTGTGCTCCATTACACTTTTATTTTACTCACTTGTGTTGTGTCTTGTATTTTATTTTACTTTTTCATTTTGTTTATTGTTTTAGTATTTTGTTCATTTCCATTATTTCGTTCTATTTAAATTATTTTTAATTTCATTTTTCCTGTCTGCTTATAACGCAGCAACTTACATGCTGATTATTAATGAATCCCGACTGTAGTCATCGCTGGATGATCAGTCCTTGATGTGGTACGTTTGACCTCTAAGGAGACTTAGAGGTCAAACATAGCTCAAACGTATATTCAACTTTGGCAGCTCAACGGTGATGGATCTGACAAGCAGCCCGATTTCCATCAAAGCATCTTTGATGACCCTGATGTCGAGGAACCCAATGGCAGCAGCGTGGCACAGGGTATAGACTAACGCCATGGAGCTATTTAAACCACCACCAAATATATTTCTCATTCAAATTAAAGATAAATCTTCTGGAAAATAAGAAGTTTATCCTTTGCATCTTCTGTGTTATATAAGATATTCTATTGTTTTCCTCTTTGTTTAAAAATAAGATCTCCTTTAGTGTTTTATGTTCTGATCTCCGAAACCTTGCTTAGTTTTTTGAAGCGCAGAAAACTGTTAGTCAGGATTCAAGTGAGTTAAGCAAACCTCCTGCTCCTCCTCTCATCTCCACCTCTCCTCAATCCTCACACCCCCCTCGCATCTCCACCTCCTCCTCATCTAATCTCCTCCATCTCTACCCCCTACTCCTTCTCCTCTTCCTCTCATCTCCACCTCCTCCTCCCCCTCTCGTCTCCTCCTGTTCCTCCACCTCCTCCTCATCTCATCTCCGCCTCCTTCTCCTGCTCCTCCTCTCCTCTCTTTCTTCCTATCATCTCATCCTACTCAATCCTCACCCCCCTCTCATCTCCTCTTCCTCCTGCTCCCCCCCCTCCTCCTCCTCAACCCTCTCCCCCCCCTCCTCCTCCTCCTCAACCCTCTCCCCCCCTCCTCCTCCTCAATCCTCACCCTCCTCATCTCCTCTTCCTCCTGCTCCCCCCCTCCTCCTCCTCCTCCTCAATCCTCACCCACCTCATCTCCTCTTCCTCCTGCTCCCCCCCTCCTCCTCCTCAATCCTCACCCTCCTCTCATCTCCTCTTCCTCCTGCTCCCCCCCTCCTCTTCCTCCTCAATCCTCTCCCCCCTCTCATCTCCTCTTCCTCCTGCTCCCCCCCTCCTCCTCCTCAATCCTCACCCTCCTCTCATCTCCTCTTCCTCCTGCTCCTCCTCAATCCTCACCCTCCTGTCATCTCCTCTTCCTCCTGCTCCCCCCCTCCTCCTCAATCCTCACCCTCCTCTCATCTCCTCTTCCTCCTGCCCCCCCCCCTCCTCCTCCTCCCTCCCTCCCCCTCCACCTCCCCTCCTCCTCCTCCTCCTCCTCTCCTCCTCCTCCTCCTCCTCCTCCCAGACGAGGACCTCCCGGAGAGCGGCCCGTCCCTGCGGTTCAGCAAGGCGTGCCTGAAGAACGTGTTCACGGTGTTCCTGATCTTCGTCTACCTGCTGCTGACCACGGTGGCCGTGTTCCTGGCCTACCAGACCATCACCGACTTCCTGGAGAAGCTCAACCACCCCGTCATGTCCGTCATCTACAAGGAGGTGGACTTCTTCCCCCCCCCTGGTCTGTACGCGTACACGCTATCACACAGAAGCACACACACACACACACGTACACACGTAACCCACTTAAAACACACACACAGCTAAGCTCACACTACGTTGTGTGTTGTTATGCAGGCATCGCTCTGTACCCGGGTAAAGCCCAGCTGCTGAGCTGCAAACACTTCAACCACAACTACATCCCCCCGCTAGTGGCCCCCGGAACCCCGGAGGAGGGGGACTGCACCACGGAGCAGGTGTCCTACGTGGGCCCCTTCACCAACCAAACCCAGGTGAGGCCTGGAGAAGCTGCTTCTGTAGCCGGTGGACTTCTACTGTATTGATGCACTGTGTTTGAATCTAACTGTGTGGATACACACTTGTGTTTGACTCCTACTGGCTGGATACACACACTGCGTTTGATACTATGTTCAATTCACTGAATGTTCTGATGCTTATCGCTTCTCTGCACTCCTTCGTGCTGAACTTGGACTCTTTTTTTTGCAGTGGCTGCCATATTGATGTTGATTGTGGCTAGCTAGCAGCTAGCGGTACATCCCATCACCACCACTACAACGTGTTAAACAATGGCAATCTAACCATTCTTTCCTCAACCGTTGAGGCTAAGTTAGCCAGCAGGCTAACAGCTAGCAGCTACCACAACCCCTGAGCTACATTCACAAGCGTCACAGGGTGTGGCTGTGAAGAAAGGATCATTTGTCTGCTGAACGACTCTGTGTAAATGAAAATGGGGTTTGGCAGTTCTATTTGCCCACATAGTTATCATAAAAACGATGACGACAAAGGAGACCTTTATTTTGTATGATACTCTTTGTTCGTTGTTTGGTGAGCTTATCTACTTCCTAGATACATTTGAAAACAATCAAAGACGTGGAATCCGTGCCAACATTTCCAACCAAGCGTTCCTTTTTCTCCTGCTCCTCTTCATTTATGTCCCTAACAAGCGTCCTGCCTCCTATGTGCTCACTGCTTCAGGTTAGTCGTGGACGTATGATTTTGGCACACATTCTTGAGTACGAAAGCATGCTGATGCGTGACCTTTGACCTGCGGCAGAAGCAAGCGCTGGTGGTGCAGGGGCCGTCGGACGTTCGGAACAAAGAGGTGATCTTCATGCAGTTCAGCCTGACGGACGCCGACGAGGACTTCAGCGCCATCACCTACATGCTGTTCGCCAAGTTCGGGGACCTGGCTCTGAGGTGAGAGACGGGCTCCCCCCCACCACCACCACCGGGCTCCCCCCACCACCACCACCGTTCCACTAGCTCTACTCTGGGGTGGTTCATCGTTTTTTACTCTCTTTAATCAAAAAGAGGAGCCTCAAAGGGTTCACGATTGTGTTTAATAACAGAAAGAAAACACTTTGGTAGAGATTTGGAGTTGTACTCTGCTTAAGATGCTTATTTTTGGAAGTCTGTGCTAATGTTGGATAGAATGAATGTTTAAAAAAAGGTTTGTGTGTGTGTGTGTGTGTGTGAAAATGCATGCTGGGCTCGTCTGTGTGTGTGTGTGTGTGTGTGTGTGTGTGTGTGTGTGTGTGTGTGTGTGTGTGTGTGTGTGGTGTGTGTGTGTGTGTGTGTGTGTGTGTGTGTGTGTGTGTGTGTGTGTGTGTGTGTGTGTGTGTGTGTGCGTGCGTGCAAACGTGCATGTTGTGTGCTCGCGCGCGTGTCCTCCAGCCCGGATAAGCCGGCCTTCATGATGGACTGTGAGAAGAACTACTCCATGTGGACCTTCTCGGGGGGGTTCCGTACCTGGGTGAAGATGTCTCTGGTGATGACCTCGGGGAAGACGGACGACGCGGTGGAGTTCCGCCAGGAGGTAGCCTCCTCCCTTTAGCCTTCAGCTCCCTGTTCTCTAGAACTGGCTCTTCCTGTCCCCAGGCCATTGGCGTACTAATGGCCTGGGGTCAGGAAAAGCAGATTCTAGAGAACAGGGAGCTGAAGGCTAGTTGCATGCTCTCTAGAATTGCCTTTCCTATCCACAGGCCATTGGAACTTTATACATTCAATTAAGAAAGATGGAAAATGTATATAAATCTTTAACCCAATTTAATGTATTAATTAGTAACAATGATGAAGCAAAAAAATAAATATGTTAACAAATAAATTAAAATATTAATAATAAAAGTGACGGTTATAATAATAACAGTAATTATAATGTTTTTTAAACTTTATTTTATTAACAATAGAATGTAATTGTTTGGTGAACTTGGCAACAAACTAGCCCAGTGTGTGTTCATGGCCGCTTTAATAACAAGGCGGTGCTGTCCTTCCTCCTGTCCAGTCGGGGGTGGTAAAGTACAACGACCGCCGCACCAACATCACCGACGAGCTCTTCTTCGTGGTGTTCGAGTGGCGGGACCCTTTCATACAGGAGATCAAACTGGTGAGGTTCTCCCAAACAGATCTTCCAAGTTCCCCCTGCATTTGTTCACCCTGCAATTATTTTTTTGTGTTATTTATAAATGAGAAAATTTTGTAAAGGGCATATTTGATGTGATTTTAAGATTTTAGGATGATATGACGAGTCATGTTAACCCACACAGCATGTTTCTGGAACCCTCACGTGACATAAATTCCTCCCATAGTGACATTGTTATGTTAGTGTTATGATACGTCATGTTATCCCAAAACATGTTTCTGAAACCCTTGTGTGACATCACTTCCTCCCAGAATTGTGGTGTTATGTTATGATACGATATGACATGTTAACCCACAACATGTTTCTGATACCATTAGTTCCTCCAAGAATCGTGACGGTGACCTGTTGCGTTACAAGATTCGTCATGTTAACCCACAACATGTTCTGAAGAACTTGCGTGCCAATCACTTCCTCCAAGATCGTGACGGTGTGATGTTAGTGTTATGATACGTCATGTTAGCCCACAACATGTTTCTGAAACCCTTGCATTTGCCATCACTTCCTCCCAGATCGTGACGGCCAACCCGTGGAACTCGGTGGCCATCTTGTGTGGCGTGTTCATGGCGCTGTTCAAGGCGGCTAACTTTGCCAAGCTGAGCGTCTCCTGGATGATCCGCATGAGGAAGAGGCACCTGAGGAACCGGGCCCGGGAGCTCAACAGTGTGACCTGAGGGCCGCCCGCAACACTAGTGAATGAATGCTCAAGGCTTTAGCCTTTATCCCTCAGCATTAGCATTAGCCTTTACCTAAAGGCTAATGGTATTAGCATTTAGCACAATCCTTTCACAAATTGATCTGGGTTTTTTGACATACGTTACAGGACCAAGTTTTGCTGCTGAACAACAGGGAGGTTGTTGACGTAGAAGTAATCGATACAGAACTAATTGATTAGGACCATATTGATAGGTAACATGCTAACATGAGTTAAGTTCCTTAAGGGATATATGGGACATATTACATGAGTGCAACCAAACTCACTACATTGGGTCATATTTTCACTGCTTTCTCATTCTGTAGATATTTCATGGGTCTGAAGAGAACAGACATAGAAGAAGGAACTGACACTTTACTAGATTTGCATTGCAAATGCATTTTAAGATGTACAAATTGACCAGTTATCAGTTTTGTCAGTGATATTTTAAAGGGCAATTCCAACTAAGGGAACAATTCTGATTTCCACTGACTTTTCCGCTGACTGCGGCATTAAGGTAGGAAAAAGGATGTTGTGCTTTTCTTTTTTTGAAGTTGTGGCTGATTTTGAATGTGCACCATAGATTGTTTGTTGAGCTAATTAGGGTTTAGGTAACACTTTTCAATTTCATTCATACTCATGCTCTGATGTGTTTATAGTCAATGTATTATTTTAGTTGAATACTGAATGTTTCCAGTAATTATTGTCCACTTCATGTTACAGCGTGTGAAATGTTTAAATCAGTGATTATCAATCAACTGGAATGTACTTGAATGGCCATAAACCATGTTATATTTTAAATGTTTGATTATGTCATATATATATATATAGATTTTTACAATGATACATAGAATTGAATGCACAGAATATACCATATTGGTGAAAGAAATAAAAGAAAATTGTATAGCTGTATTGGATCAGCTTGAATTTCATTTCCACTTTTTGTGCAAATCTCGAAGAATTGGTGTACTTAAAAAACAGATCTACAGATGTATTGCTTCATAAAAGTTATTTAAGGCTTTAGAAGAATAGGCCACAGGTTACTTCTGAAGGGGCGGGGTTTGCATTTCTGCAACAACAAAACGGCAGGAAGTGTATCCGAACCAGGGGCTTTGTTTACATTCCGTTCATAACTATTATTTTTTTTCTTCAGATCTTCATTAAGCTTTCGACGACTTACAGAAATATAAAATCCACAATTATAACCCATTTGAGTAACACACTGTTCGTGAACCGTGCCGCTCGTGAATGCAGCTCAGACTGTGTTGTTGTTGCTAGCTGTTAGCTTGCTGGCTAACTTAGCCCCAACGGTGGAGGAGAGAATGGTTCGTTTGCCTCAGAACTTACAAACTTTTGGATCCCAAAGAGGTACATACGCAACGACACTCGAGAGCAAAAACACTTGGGTTTGCCCTGCATGCCATCTTTGTTTAACCCGTAACGGTGGTGATGGGGGTGGGTGTGTGTGTGTGTGTGTGTGTGTGTGCAGCTAGCTAGGGTTAGCCGTCGTTGACTCACATAACGTGATTGGAAATCAAAATATATCTTACTGGGACTGCATGTATCGACCGTGTGGATAGAATACCAGTCGGTCAGTTGGGCTTCCCAGTTAACGCACCAAACATTAGTGAGTGTGTTCCGCTTAACAGCACTGCGAACCATAAGACATGTTTAGGATCAGCATCCTTGTTCAGGTATTCAGGTCATTAAAAGCTCACCCGTCTCTTTTGGGTGTGTGCAAAACTCAAGCGTTGTGGATACCATTAACAGTTAGAAGTGGATGATGCATGACTGGTAGCCAGGAGGAGACACGTTATTCAACATGCACGATACACCAGGTTGATTTGTACATGGCCCATGTTGATAATACCGCTCACCCCAATTCTTTGAATGATGTTGTATCCATTTGTCCTTGAAATATGAACTATATGGTCGAGCCAGCTGTTAATATTCCCTCTATATCTAATACCCTATAATTATCTGCTTTTATTGTATACAGTTGTGTGTTTATAATTGCGGGGTCATTATGCGTTTCATAACATCCTTCATGGTGCTACTAATATGGGCATAATCGTTGATGTCCCGCAGAAGATTCTTATATTGTTTCCCTAGACTTCCCTTTACTTAAACCTGCACACCGTTCCGCTGCAGATAACGCTTTGGCTCGAGGATAATATAACAACTAAATGCCTAAGAAATGGGATTTTAAGGGAAGGATAGTGTAGTGGCCTTAAGGTACCTGGTTTTCTCCCCCCCCACTTGTGACCATGAGCAAGAGGCACTGATCCCCATCTGCTCCTCTATGACCTGTAGCTGTGTCCTATAGGTCACATTGGATACGTCGTGCTTAAAGACATACTATAAATAATAACCCAACCTATGGAACCTGTTAAGATGCATAGGTCTAACTTCAATAGTGACGTCTGTTGGGTGGAGCGATTACTCCAAACAGAACATTATTTTCAGACGGGCATGACCTGAAGGTGTGAGTCAGGTGTGGCCTATCTTTCAAAGGTGGCTGGACAAAAAAATCTCACACTTCGCTGACACGGCCAAAGTTCAGCTCCCTTCCAATAGTTTACCGGTGTTAATGTATGCTCCTGTGGTGTTGGATGTTTGAAAAACAAGCTTAGACAGCGACCCACCACCACGCCCCCTCCAGTGCCCTGCCTGCAGGCTGGGGTGTTACTGTACCAACTGGTGGAAATCAGACCCCCGCTCTGCTCCGCTCCGCAGGCATTCGACCGCAGTATGCTGGAGGAAACTGGGTTGTGGAGTTGAAGGAAGAGAGAACGTCAGCGGCCTGACCCCAGGGTTCGATCTGAGGTGTCAGAATCCCACGTTGGCCCACTGGTCACTTGGTCAGCCTCAGCTGCTGAGGCTGCAGCCCCCCCCCCCCCCCCCTCCTCACTACCTCGTTCTGCATGCCGTTACTGTGCGCTATTGGGTCGTCCAGCAGCGCGGCAGATTCCAGCGGCTGCTCTCAGCGACCGTCATGGGACACTGTATGTTGTAAACATGTTCTACTGTGTTCTTCTTTCCCCTCCCAGTCATGGCGTAGGCAACCCTGAACCGTATCCAAGATGGGGAGAGAGCGAAAGTGCATTCTTTGCGAGATGGTGTGCAGCTCAAAGCAGGTGATTCAGCCGCAGACAGAGTGATGAGAGAGGCTTCTCTCTGAGCCGGGGGCTGAGCTGGGCTCGGCCTGTCAGACAGAGCTCTCTGCAGCTGTCCCTCCCTACTGTAGGAGGTGTCAACGTCCTGCACACGGGGCACTGCCGGCTCACGTTTCAGACTGAGAAGAGAGTGTTGCTCCCCTGTCGCTGGGATCAGTCCCCTATGATATTAATATCATTGTTCTAGGTCTTTCCTCACACTGTAAAAAATGATGTTGTCAAGCCGTTTCAAATCACTTGGTTATTGTTGTAAGTTTTTTAGTTTTGACTATTGATTAACTAATAATTGTAATTCATTTTGTTTTATTTTATTTATTGTGTTTCCATCTTTTAGCACGTGAAGCTTCTGAATAAAAAGTAACGAGGAAACAGATGGAGTGGGAATAATCAGGTCATTCTAATCCTGTTCTTTATCTTCTGGTTCCAGGAGATGGACGACCACATGAGGACCATGCTCCACCACCGGGAGCTGGAGAAACTGAAGGGCAGGTGAGTTTACCTGTGACACGTCACACCTGCACACCCGCAGTATTAAACACCTGTCCCAAGGCCAGGTGATCAGCATTGAACACCTGTACCATGGCCAGGTGATCAGCATTGAACACCTGTACCATGGCCAGGTGATCAGCATTGAACACCTGTACCATGGCCAGGTGATCAGGATTGAACACCTGTACCACGGCCAGGTGATCAGCATTATACACCTGTACCACGGCAAGTTTATCAGTATAAAAACACCGCTTTTGTAACGCTAACCAGTTGCAAAAATTATGATTCCAATTGATATAATTATTTAAATCGCCATGAATCAGCACCTTCCTCAAGATGACTTATTTTCTTACCTTATTGTTTGACTGAAGATGCGTTACGATGAAGGAAGATAAATAAGCAATTTGAAAAATCTCTCGCTGAATCTGCATATCTTTCGAAATTGCCTCAATGAATGAATGAACGGTGTGAAAAGGTTCAAGGGCACGGTCAAGTTGCAAGAAGTTGACCGTGCACGAACACGAGAACGCCACGGCCACGTGCACATAGCGGTTATCAGCCAGAGATGAGGTGCAGCCAGCTGTCCCCCGCCAGGGCGCATATATTTAGACGCCAACGGCTCAGAACAACAGGCGTGTCCGATGGACGCCAACTGGCCGTCCCGTGACTCTCCGGCAGATTAGCCAAGTATGCCACTCTGTCGGCGGCTGTGGAGCGAATAGAGAGATGTACAGCACAGTGACCTCGTTCACCTGGCTGCCATGTTGGTTCCTCAGTCCGGGGAACCTTCTAGAACCCTTTAGAACCTTTGGGGGGAATCGGTGACGACCCTGTCGGGATGCATTCTGAATGCTACCTGGGTGGCGGAATGGAATGCATGACGAACTAAAAATAATGCATTAAGCTGTCATGGTTTCCCTTTTGGGTTCTACAATGTTCCTTCACCTAACTTACCTTCATGGCCGCGAGATGAACAAGGTCCACCTTTTGTGGGATAAAACAATGCTTGACGTCTGTGTGAAGGGTGTTTCATGTCCATCCTTCATGCCGTGAGAGTTGTACATGATAGCTTTGTTTTTTTTTTTATTTAAGTCGATTGCCATTTCCGTTCTACTGAGCAAACAATTTTTTTTATAAAATCATTACGCCATCACATGACTGGGGAACGAATTATAAGATCAAACGGGGGGTCCGTTTGCGTTCGGTCACGGGGAAGTAAAGCTAGACCATGACAGAACATTTGGAAAGTGAAACCCGACCCGGTCTGTAAAATGTCACACCGGTGATGGCAAAGTGGCCGCTTGCCATGACACACTTTCCAGCAGCGCCCTTCTGAAGTACGGCCAGCCAGGATCCACTGATCCACCACCGGTCATACTTGGAGGATGAGGGAGGGTTTAGAAACGAGGGTTAAGAGTGCAGATGTACATGGGGCTCCTCTTACACCGGCTGCTCCCGATTGGTCCACAGGCTCTGGGAAATGTTTTAATAACACACTGGCTGCCATGGAGCAGGGGGCGTGGCCTTTGGAACCCAAGGGGTGGGGTGGGGTGGGGGGGGGAATCGGACGGTTCCTTCTATAGAGTGTCAGTGCACGAGGGACACCATCCAGGAGCCACCCAGCAGGCTCCACAGCGAGCCCGACAGCCGTCCGTGCGCGTCCCAGCTTTGGTGCACCGTGGCTGGGTGGATAGGCCCGCACTGTGGCCCCTAGCTTGGCCAGGCCTCCTACCCTCACCTTGTCACCCATGGACCCTTGAAGCCACCCGACGCAACACGAGATCAGGAAGTTCTTACAAAAAAGATTCAATTAATTCAAAACTAACAAGAAATTCTAAGCTAGCTTACCTCCTGATCTTTAAAAGTAAATAGAATTTTTAAAAAAACGTTTTTTCGAGATTTATCGAAACCAAAAAAACAGGACTGTTGAGTATCCTCCTCCTGTGAGTCTTTACACCGAGTATTTTTTTTTTTTAAACGCGAAAAAACCTCAGAGCCTGTCGACGTTGCGACGTGACGACGGCTCTGCAGAAACCCAGAGAAACCGAAACAGAAACCGAAACAAAAAAACAAAACGAGCGCCCGCCCGTCCGAACGCCATGCCGCAAGCCACCGCTGAGCCGCCTCTGCCCCGGCCCTGTGTCCCCAGGGACTGCGGCCACGACTGCACCGTGTGCCGCGTGACGCTGGTCGGCCTGACGGACTACGCCGGACACATCTCCAGCTCCCAGCACAAGCAGAACGTGGAGGCCTCGGAGAGCGCCGCCGGAGCGGGGAGCCAGGACCAGGAAGTGGACTACTTCGACCAGGCCCTGGTGGACCTCATCGAGAAGAGGAAGGAGCTGATCCGGTAGGACGCGCTGACGTTGGGGCTTTTGGCGGGGCTTTTTTTGTACTGTGTTGTGGTGGTTGTTATGGTTGTGGTGGTGGTGATGGATGTGGTGGTGGTGGTGGTTGTTGTTGTTGTTATTGTTGTGGTTGTGGGCGGTTTCTTAGAGCTCTTGAGAACAACGTTGGAACAAAATTCTTTCTCTGAATGCGTGTTTGCTTTCCGACTTGTAGTACGTGTGCAATTGAGGTCTTGTGTGTGATTTATTTATTTTTTTTTAGATTATTTATTTGCACTTTTTCGTTTGGCTCTCCTTAGTCAGACTTGTTGTTCAGAATACCTTTTCAGGCGGGCCTTTTTGGATCTCTCTCCTTTGTGGTTGCTTAGAATAGTCTTGTAGATGGGTTTAATATGAGTTGCAATAATTCCTTACACGATGATTGAAAGTGTCACAAAAAAAACCTTTTTTTTTTATATTCTCTTTCCCCCGCAGTACTTTATCAATTTGTGTTAATTCTAGTTATGGTCATTTCTCCTTCTTTCCGAGTGGATCATTTCTCACAAACATTTGTGAAACCACCCTCCAACCAGGAATTCCACCCAATCTCCAACCCCCCCGCCCCCCCGCCCCGGCCTGTGTCTCTCCCCTCCTGGGCCATGTATAGTCCTGTTCCCTGCAGTGGTCAAGGCCGGTTA
Organism: Melanogrammus aeglefinus; assembly: GCA_900291075.1. Lineage (NCBI taxonomy): Eukaryota > Metazoa > Chordata > Actinopteri > Gadiformes > Gadidae > Melanogrammus > Melanogrammus aeglefinus. The sequence goes on from OLKM01000423.1 coordinate 93,669, forward strand.
TAGCCCCGTGGGGGAGGGCCGGGCGTGGGTCAGGTGTCAGCCTCACACACACCAGATTAGCTCCTCTGGTTCTTATCGCCAACTCCCACACAAGACTCAACCCCCGCCACGCTCTGAGGTTCTGTGCATGTTTCCCTCTTCCTCCAGATAACACGAGCCCTCTTAGTCCCGCTGATTGTTCTTCACTAACATGACATCAGGCGGAAAAGGCCCAGTTGTCCATTTGTGGTGGAGGTTGTTGACATCCATCACCTCCACCAACTCCTCCACCTATTTTATTATACCGGTAGTCTTTTTTTCTTAGAAGTTAGTAGATATGTATATCATATTTAAAATGCACTGTAAATATTATGTAACGTAGGGGTTTTTATTGCATAAAGCAATATATGAGTTATAAGGATAACCTTGTTGTGTTAGGCTACACATTCTGCTGCTATAGAGCTGGGTGACAGTCTAGTTCTAGAAGTTGGATCGGTGCTCCTCTAGCCGGGCCTGTTTGAGGGGAGAGTAGTCTTTGCAGCTGTCCATCGGTCATGCTGGAACATGTCCCTTCATAGAGGAAGCACGTGGACAGGCTCGTTTATCAAAGCCTGCCCTCTCACCCACAGCACAGGATTACTGGGTAGACCATAGAGTAGAGTTGAATACAGAGTCAATTATACCTTATAATGTAACACAGGCGTATGTTATTTTGACTCGAGATTAGAATTGAGACTATTAGTAGTATCAGTTATAATTAACTGATACTATTCCTACCATGGAATTCCATGTACACATTCAGTGTTTTGAACAGGAAAGAGGAGAGAGTTGCAGCCCTTGAATCATTTTTAGATGAAACCCGAAAATGGAACGCATGCGTCTTGTGATTTTAAGTACAAATCACGCGGTGCTGTTGACCAACTATCGACCAACGACAAACTGGTCAGACTACGGTACTTTGGTGACTTTAACCATACTTTGAGTACCCCCTTCATCGGCACAAAACCTTTGTGTAGGTTTTATGTGTTCCAAGTAGCTGTGCGTTCTATTTGGAAGTGCAAACATGAACATTAAACCGGTGCAAAATCTCACACTTTAATGGGGGAAACATGCAACTATTGCCAAATTTCTTGCCACAAAAGAAGCCGGTTGAGGGTCGGAGCCTGTAGAGGTGAATCCCATTCAAATATATTCCATGTTGGTGTTTCTGGATGGCCCTCATGGATTCTCCTTCATCCATCCATCCATCCATTCCATCCATTATCATCCGCTTTATCCGGAGTCGGGTCGCGGGGGCAGCAGTCGGAGCAGTGATCCCAGACTTCCCCCTCTCCCGGACACTTCCTCCAGCTCTTCCGGGGGGGACCCCAAGGCGTTCCCAGGCCAGCCGAGTGACGTAGTCACTCCAGCGTGTCCTGGGTCTTCCTCGGGGCCTCCTCCCGGTGGGACATGCCCGGAACACCTCACGAGGGAGGCGTCCAGGGGGCATCCTATACAGGTGCCCGAGCCACCTCAGCTGGCTCCTCTCGATGTGGAGGAGCAGCGGCTCTACTCGAGCTCCTCCCGGGTGACAGAGCTCCTCACCCTATCTCTAAGGGAGCGCCCCGCCACCCTGCGGAGGAAACTCATTTCGGCCGCTTGTATCCGGGATCCCGTTCTTTCGGTCATGACCCAGAGTTCATGACCATAGCGTTTACGAAGCGTTTACTTTGAAAAAATTAGAGTGTTCAAAGCAGGCCCAGTTGCACGAATACTGCAGCTAGGAATAATGGAATAGGACTCCGGTTCTATTTTGTGGGTTTTTCTCGTGGGAACGTAGATCGACCTCCACCGTAAACAGTGTTGGCGGAGCACTGCTTCCCCCTCCTGAGGCGTCGGATGGTTTGCCAGAATTTCCTTGAGGCCGACCGGTAGTCCTCCTCCATGGCCTCCACGAACTTTTCCCAGACCCGAGTTTTTGCTTCCGTGACCGCCCGGGCTGCCGTCCGCGCTTGCCTGCCGGTACCGTCAGCTGCCCTCGGGAGTCCCCCGAGCTAGCCAGGCTCTCGGTAGGACTCCTTTCTTCAGCTTGGCAGCATCCCTTACTTCGGGTCCACCACCGGGTTCGGGGATTAACCGCCGCGACAAGCGCCGGACACCTTACGGCCACAGCTCCGGACGGCCGCGTCAACAATGGAAGTGGGGAGAACATGGTCCATTCAGAATCAATCGTCTCCGCGTTCCCTGGAATCTGGTCAAAGCTTCTCCCGGTAGGTGGGAGTTGAAGACCTCCCTGACAGGGGATTCTGCCAGACGTTTCCCAGGCAGACCCTCACGATAACGCTTGGGGTTCTGCCAAGTCTGACCAGCTTCCTCCCCTGCCAGCGGATCCAACTCACCACCAGGTGGTGATCAGTTGACAGCTCAGCCCCTCTCTTCACCCGAGTGTCCAAGACATACGGCCGGAGATCAGATGACACGACTACAAAGTCGATCATTGACCGCCGGCCTAGGGTGTCCTGGTGCCACGTGCACTGATGGACACCCTTATGCCTGAACATGGTGTTCGTTATGGACAAACTGTGGCTAGCACTCTCCTTCATCCTTGTTGTCATATTGACATTTCAACCACTTTTCCATTTGCTCAAATTTCTATTGTCTAGCTTTCAGCATTGAAATTTGCTCAGGATCAAAAGAAAATAATAGTAAACTTAAAAAGGTTCGTTTATTTTTGGTTTATTCTTTTCTTTTATTTGTTTTATTTATATTTTATTATCTAACCCTTGGGAGTACTCCCTGCAGTACCCCCGGGGTATGCGTACCCCGATTTGATCACCACTTCTCCATAGCAACGTTTTGCTTTAAACCCCCCCTCCCCCCCACCCCCACCCCCAACAGGAAGGAGGAGGAGGCGGCAGCGGCCCGGCGGGCGCGCGAGGAGGCGGAGCGCCTCCGCCAGCAGGACTTCCAGGAGCGTCTCCGGGAGGCCAAGGAGCTCTTCAGGCTCAACATCCAGGGCAGGCAGCCCCCCCCGCTGGGCTACGGGGCCCGCACCGCGGACCACCCGTCCTGGGCCCAAGGCCGGCAGGGGAAGAGCGCCACCTGGCACGCCCAGAACGCGTCCCCCAGGTTCCACGGCTGCGCGCCGGGGGAGTGGTCCGGCGGCAGCCTGGGCAGCTCCCAGGGTTACGGGGCCCCCCAGCTGATGGGGTACGCCCCCGGGTCCCTGAGGGGCCGGCACCCCTGGCTGAGCAACCGAGGCAGCAGCCACGGGCTGTACGGCCGGAATAACATCCCCCAGTACCCCCCGCAGGGCCGGCCCGTCAACCTGGCCCCCCCGCAGGGCCGGCCCGTCAACCTGGGCCCCCCGCAGGGCCGGCCCGTCAACCTGGGCCCCCCGCAGGGCCGACCCGTCAACCTGGGCCCCCCGCAGGGCCGACCCGTCAACCTGGGCCCCCCGCAGGGCTGGCCCGTCAACCTGTGCCCCCCGCAGGGCCGGCCCGTCAACCTGGGCCCCCCGCTGGGCGGCCTCCCCAAGCCCTCCCCGCCGGGGCTGTTCTCCGTCCAACAGGTCTGCCACCGCGGCAACGACGCCACGGGCCCCAAGTCCCACGGGACGAACCCCAAGCCGGACAAGGCCTGCCGCTGGTCGCCGTACCCCCCCACCAAGGCCTTTGAGAAGGACACGCCCCCGCCCGGCGGCGCCCCCGGGGTACCCGGACGCGGCCGTCCCGTGCCAGCACGAGACGGCCGGCGGCGGCGGCGGCGGCGGCGGCGGCGGCGGCGGCGGCGGCGGCGGCGGCGGCGTATTCGCCAGGCCGGCCCCGGTGGAGCGCGACGCCAGGCACCGGCAGTCGGACGACGACGCCCCCGGCAGGAAGAAGAAGCCGACCAAGAGCAAGAAGAACCGGAACCGGAGCAGCAGCAGGAGCAGCAGCGGCAGCAGCAGCGCCGCCCATCTGGACGACCACAGCGGTGGGAGCAGCGCCGGCGGGAAGGGAGACACACCGCGGGGCTCGAAGGGAGACGCGACCAAAGACACGCGGGGAGACAAACAGCGGAAAACAAAGCGAGACACGCCGATGGACGCGCAGCGAGCGACACCAGAAGTCACGCAGCGAGACGCACCGCAAGTCACACCTCAAACCACACCGCAAGCCACGCAGCGAGACACGCAGGCAGACAGGCAGGCAGACAGGCAGGGAGAGCCTGCTCCGGGCCTTTCCCAGAGCACCTGCTCCACTGGAAAGCCCAAACCGCCGTCCGACGCCAGGAAGCCCGACCAAAGAGACAGGAAGTCCTCCCTGACCCCTCCCGACAAGCCGAGGCCCGTCCGGACCCCCACGCGGGACAAGAAGCCCGCCAAGCCGGAGCCCAAGACGGGCTCCCCCAGGGGCCCCCCCGTGGGCCCGCTGCAGTCCAGACAGGAGCAGCACATCTCAGAGCTCCCCAACAAATCCAAAGAGGCGGCGCCGGGGAGGAGGGGCTCGGCGGGGGGGGTCCCCGCCGAGAGGAGGAAGGAGACGGGCCCCCCCCTCCCCCGCCGGCAACAACGGCGGCGGGGGAGGCGGAGGAGGCGCAGCCGGTCTCCCCGGAGGGGGCCGACAAGGAGAACAGCTGCAGTCGGAGCCGCGCTGAGGGGCTGGCGAGACCCTCCCCTTGTGGGGGGGCCGTGAAGGCGGCGCCGCCGTCCTACCCGGACCGCGGAGAGTACCTCCAGTCGGTGCACGTCAGCACCTCCTCCACCCCGGAGAGCTCCACCGCCGGCGTCCCCGGCCCCCCCCGGGAGGAGGAGGAGGAGGAGCAGCAGCAGCAGTGGGGGGGGCGTGGAGGACGGGAGCTGCACGGAGGCAGCCGTGGAGATGGAGGTGGAGGAGCAGCAGCAGCAGCAGGAGGAGGAGGAGGTGGTGTCGAGGAGTCACCAAGGCACCAGCTCCGAGGAGAGCGAGGCGGCGGCGCCTAACGGCGGCAGCCCCCCCCCTCCGGCGGCCGCTGCCGCCCCCGGCCTGACCCGCCTGGGGCTGACCGGCCCGGTTCTCACCAAGCACGGCAGCTCCAAGGGCAAGCCGGGGAGCCACGAGCCCAGCCTGCACAAGCCCAACCTGAACATCGCCCGGCGCGTGCGCAACGTGAGCGAGTCGCGGAGGGGCGACGCGGAGAAGGAGTCGGGGCTGAAGCCCACCGTCAGGCAGCTGATCAGCTCCTCGGGGTCCCGCCGCAACGTCAACTGGGAGCAGGTGTACCAGGAGGTGCGGAAGAAGCAGGGCCAGGGCAAGGGCTGGCCCAGGTGAGTGACCCCTCGATCAGTGACACCCCCCCCCCCCCCCCCCTCGTTGGTATCACGCTACGTGGTATGTCGCTGATAGGCTGAAATGTCAGGTGCGAGTCGTCCAGGGATACCTTTCAGCCAATCACAAGCAGACACTTTTTTTGGTTCTGCCTCTTTTGTGAAGGGAAGATGTTAACTGGGTTGAACCACATTTACCAGTAGTAGATGAGGTGGTATTAGTATACGTGTTTACGGGGTTTAATAGTATTGGTAGGAGTCTGTGTTTACTGGGTTTAGAGGTGGCTGTGGGTGCTGGTGATGATGTAGTAGTAGTAGTAGATGTCAACTGGCTGAAGTAGTAGATGTTTATCAGTAGAGGTTTGGTTTCGTAAGGGCTATTTAAGTGCCAGGAAGTACAACACACAATAAGTGCGTGGATGGTGATTTGAGGGGGAGAAGGGGCTGTGTGGGGGGGTTAGGGGGGAGGCTATGCCGAGTCCAGGTGAACTCTTCTCAAGTGAGCCTTGAGTCTCTTGTGTAAGCAGTAGTCCCGACCCGCGGCCCGAGGCTGGATACAAACTAGAGTACAAACTGGATTTCGATTTTAGCATCAAACGATCATGAAATTTAACATAATCGAGTTTTTAGATTTTGTTATTATTATAATTATTTTTTAATAGATTTTATGGAAAGGGCAGAACCGCTGGATACATATCTGTATATCATTTTAGATTGGAACATTTTATTTTTGTCCATTCTTTGACAATTCAGTTGCAAAAAAGAAATCTGAGAGACATGCTGAATAAATAAAACACGTTTTCAAACTAAAAAAATAATCGTTTGAATAATCGTGAATTCAATATTGACCAAAATAATCGTGATTTTTCCCATAATCGAGCAGCCCTAATACAACCCCCCCCCCCGTCCACCACGCAGGTTCGGCATCGAGATGGTGTCCTACGACCACGGGGACCCCCCCCGGGAGGAGGACCCGGACATGGCCCTGCTGGAGGGCTTCCAGTGGGACTCCCTGCTTGACTCCGCCCACACTGTCGCCCCGCGCAAGCGCAGCCTATCAGAGAGCAGCCTGGCCCCCGGACGCCCCGCTGCCTCCCTCGACCTGTTCTCCTGCCACGTCCCCGGGGACCGGCCGGATGGGGAGGAGGAGGAGGAGGAGGAGGAGCAGGGGGGCCCGCCCCCTCAGACCCGCCCCCCCGCCCCGGAGGAACGGGAAGAGGCGGAGCACAAGGTGTTCCCCAGCCCGGGGGCGGAGCCGGCGAGGGGGGCCGACGAGGGGCCCGGCTGTGGGGAGGCCCACTGAAGCGGGGGCCCGGAGGCCCTCGGAGGGGGCCAAGAAGGGCCGGTGAGGGTCCTCCAGAGGGCGGAGTCGGAGGTGGAGATCGGCGGCCTCGGGGCGGAGCTTCTGGACGCCCAGGCCATGGGGAAGAAGAGGAGAGCGGCCGGGGTGAGTGAAGCTGGGGGCACCACCCGAAACCACACACTGGAGGTGGAGGGGGAGGGGGGGGGGTGGAGGTGGAGGTGGAAGTGGGGGTCCTTCACTACCTCCACTCCGCCATAATTGCACAACTGTGCCATTTGCACCTCATGTCGTGTTAGTGAAATACACTTTATTATCTATTGTTGATGTGGTTTTCAAACAAAACCCATTATTTTTCTGTCGTTATTTTGTAGGATATTCCAAGCCAGGAGATCCACAGTTTGAAGAAGAACAAAAGGATGAAGATCAAATCCAAGAAGGGTTGGTATAGTTTTCACTATTTATCATATACAAAGCAGGAGCAGTTGATGTACTTCATAATATGAATGAAATAATGAGATGTCTAATAACAATATATTATAAAAATACTCCAGTCCAACAGCACCACCTGTGGTGGGAAGCTGCTATTACAGCTGATTTCTCACCTGTGTGTGTGTGTGTGTGTGTGTGTGTGTGTGTGTGTGTGTGTGTGTGTGTGTGTGTGTGTGTGTGTGTGTGTGTGTGTGTGTGTGTGTGTGTGTGTGTGTGTTGTGTGTGTGTGTGTGTGTGTGTGTGTGTGTGTGTGTGTGTGTGTGTGTGTGTGTGTGTGTGTGTGTGTCCAGAGCGCTTCCTGGTGGACCAGCTGCTGGCCGTGTCCCAGAAGGAGGAGGAGCTCAGCCTGTCGCTGCAGGCCCTGGACACTGGCCTCTTCCAGGCCCGTGCCACCCTGCAGGCCGCCTACATGGATGTGCAGCGCATCATGGTGCAGAAGCAGCAGGTAGGCCCGCACTCAGACCTATAGACGGGACCTGGGGAGACAGACAGACAGGCACTCATACCTAAAGAAAGACAGGCAGACAGACCTATAGACAGAACCTGGGGAGACAGACAGACATTCATACCTAAAGAAAGACAGGCAGACAGACCTACAGACAGGACCTGGGGAGAAAGACAGACAGGCATTCATAACTTAAAGAAAGACAGACTATCCAACATGGACAAGGCACAGACAGACAAGACAGTCACCAAGTCTCCGACAGACGGCCAGACTAGGAAATCAATGGGTATGGCGTGTCAACCCCGCCCTCTACCACAGATGTCAACCATCTTTCATTTCTTTCTCAGTTTCACATCTTTTCGCTCTGTTTCACTGTGAACATATTTGTTGTTTCTTGTTGTTGTCTCTCTGGAGGAGGAACAGATTCCTCCACAGAATAGGTTAAAAAAAAAATATTTTGTGAACATTCTTGCTCCTCTATGGATTTGTATTTCGAGTCCCAGGCTAGCTGGATGAAGCTAACCCTGTGATGTTGTGAGCTGTAGAGCAGCTCTGTCTAAAGTCAAAGTCAACATTACTGTCAATCTCCAAATATGGGCTAGACATACAAAGGAATCGAAATTCCGTTTATCTCCGACCCATGGTGCAATAAGAACAAAATGATAAAATTAGGTAAAACAAGAGAAGTCAATCTAACAGTGGTGTTCTCTCAGGTGGCGACAGAGATCGGTAATCTGAGGAACCAACGCATCGAGCTCCTGAAGGGTATGAAAGGTACGACGTCACTTCAACTCTGATGGCACATTCAGTATCAACCACGGGTTGGTCGCGCCCCACTCATTTCAAACAGCCACGTCGTACCGTCACTTATCCCAATAAGTCATGGCATTAGTCATTTATGTTTCCATGGTGATTAGTCCTTAGTCCCCTGACCCCATCCACTCTCCACAGGGGGCTTCGAAGACCCAGCGTCCGCCCCAGGTGAAGCAGGAGCATGGGGAGTTTGACTCCTCCATTGCGCCCCAAATATCCACCGCTACCACCATGGCTACCGACGTTGGCATCCCCAGTGTCCACCTCTTCCCGCCCAGCCAGCCGGCCCCGCCGCCCGCCTCCTCCTCGCCCCCGGCCCGCCCCAGCACGCCCCCAGCCCCTGCTGTGGTGAAGCAGGAGCCCTTGTCCCCGGACCAGGAGCATAAAGAGATCCAGGTCACTCCTCGTCCGAAGCTGTACGCCAGAGACACCGGCTACGCTAACCAAGCCCCTCCCAGGTAACTTTAACCCCAATGGCTAGCTAATGGTAGCCCAGTGCTAAACTGCGATGAGCCCAGCGGTTGGCTCATGTTAGCCTAATGCTAACGTTAGTTCAGTGGTTAGCTCACATTAGCTAAGTGGTTAACTAACATCCGCTCAATGGTTAGCTAACGTTAGCTCAGTGGTTAGCTAACGTTAGCTCAGTGGTTAGCTTACGTGAGCTCAGTGGTTAGCTAACGTGAGCTCAGTGGTTAGCCGACATAAGCTAAGTGGTTAAGTAACATGAGCAACATTTTATCTGACATTAGCCCAGCGGTTAACTCACATTAGCCCAGTCGTTGGCTGAATCTAACCCGCCCAGTAGCTAGCTAACATTAGCCAACCTCCCGCTTATCACAATCCTCTCTCACCTCCTCCAGACCCAGGGAAGCTCCAGTGGTCTCCTGACCGGGGCCCCGTGGCCGACCAGACCCACACCCCGCCCCCTAGGGGCCACGGCTCCCCCGCCCACTGCCAGGACGACCTCCCCGCCGCCGGGGGCACAATACTGGACCATGCCGTCCAGGTCGACCGGGAGAGCTCCCCGCTGGACAGCAAGCTCCACCTGGCCCCCCTAATGCCCCCCCGACGGACTCGGACCCCTGGAACCACGGCAACGCCTCCGTCACGTCCGAAGAGAGCGGCCTGACCCCCGCGCTACACCTCCCCCTCCCCCACCCCAACACCCTACCTCTCCCCCAACCCGCCCTGCCGCCGCCGTTTCCGGAGATGGTGTTGAAGCGCGTCAGGAAGCTGAGGAAGAGGCGCGTCCTGAACAAGACGCAGGGGGCGGAGCCGGCGGGCAACACCAGCGACACAGAGGCGGACGAGGACGCCGCCAAGCCCAGGAGGCTTCCCCCGCGACGGAGATCCAGCGCCGGGTCCATGGTCAGCACCTCCACGCCCCCCACCGCCCCGGAGGACGGGGAGCCCCTGGAGGAGGAGGAAGAGGAGAAGGAGAGGGTGAGGGTGCCTCCCACCAGGGAGGAGGAGTTTGACTCGGCCCTGGAGATAGGGGAGTCGTGCGCCGACGTGGTGAACCTCGAGTCGTCGGAGCCGGAGGAGTGCATGGAGGTGACCATGGCCTGCCAGCAGCCCCCGGCCCCAGGTCCAGGTCTGGGTCTGGGACTGGGGCTGGGTTTAGGGCCTGGCTCCGGACTCGTCCAGGGTGGAGTTCTTCAACCTGGCCTGCAACGTGGTCAGCTCGACCAGCGACATGGACACGTCCACCGCGCCCCGGCCGTACCCCAGGTAAGAGTCGGGCCCCGGCGCCACCTTGTTGTGTAGCTGTGGTCCACTCTAGTAGAAGCAGCTTCGCCTCATCTTTTTAGCTTTTGCTTAGCCCGTCCGGTTCCTGATTGCTTGATGTTTTAGACTTTAAACTTTGAAATTGACGTTTCAGAAGGGAAAAGGGGCTTTTTGGCCATAAAGTGGAAAGATAACGACTTTAGGACCGCTTCTCATTCTCTCTGTTCTGTTCCCCCCCCCCCCCCTCACCCCCAGTGCTGGCCAGATGCCCCCTCCCCCCAACAAGGCCATGAAGACCAAGACGTCCTCAGGTGAGAGGCCAAGATCCACCTGGTCCAACCTCACACCTCACACTGCACTCCAATTCAAATCAACTTTATTTGTATAGGCCTTTATTCACAGGTACAGTCTCAAAGGGCTTAACAGGTCGGGTCTTTATGACGCCACCCTGACCCTTGCCCCCAAGAGGGAAAGACAAAACTCCCTTAATTAGCAAGGAAGAAGTCTTGAGAAGGAATGCAGAGGGATGATCAGGAGTTCAGTGGGTGCCATAATTGACATTAATTACATACATGCATGCATACATGCATACATACATGCATACATACTAGCATGCATGCATGCATACATGCACATACTAGGGCTTTGACTCCGAACTTCGTTATTCGAATATCAAAAAATAAATATTTAAAAACGAATATTAGGCATCCCTTAATATTCCAACCTGTTATGGGCAGGCCAAGAGGGAGAGACGTCGGAGAACCCGACGCAGTCTATTCATAATATTGTGATGACCACGGAAGAGGCAGTGAATGAAGTATTGATTAGAAAGTGATTTATTAGAAACCTAATAAACCGTTATTCTGATATTGAGAGAAATCATGATCACTGTTCTATAGCGTCTTTATTAGGGGACTTTATTTCGAATGACCAATAACTAGCCTAGCCCAAATCATTGACGTTCAGGCACATTTAAATGGTTCCTAATCCAGGTCTTACTGAAGGCATTTAATGGTCAAAATATTATTAATATATATTCAAATATATTTGAATATTAATAAACAAAAAACTTTGAATATGATTTTTGGGCAAAAGTCAAAGACCTCATACATACATACATACATACATACATACATACATGCATATAAACATAACATAACATACAGCAAAGCATTTTAAATCGGTGATGGAGTGCTGGCCGTTAACAATAAGAAATGTGCTTGTGTGTGTGCGTGTGTCTGTGTTTGTGTGTGTGTGTGTCCCAGACGTGTCGTCGGACCCCAGCGAGGAGGCGGCCCCTACAGAGGGGGTATTCGAGGGCCACCAGGAGGCGGTCAACGGGCTGCAAATCCACAAGGGCCTGCTGTACACGTGCTCCGGGGACCGCACCGTCAAGGCCTTTGACCTGGTGGTGGGTGTCTCGCAAGGACCTTATCCCGGTCCTCATTATTATTCATGGTGGATTGCTAAAGCCACGCCCCTTCTCATTATCCTAATTATTATTCATGTTGGATTCACCCCCTCCAACCTCTCGCACCTCCCTCTGCCCTCTCTCTCCCCTCCCTACCTTCTCTGGCCCCTTCCTCCCCCTTCTCCCCCACCCTCTCTCCTCTCCCCCCCTCTCTCCCCTCCTTACCCTCTCTGTCCTCTCTCCCCTCTCTTCTCCCTCCGCCCCTCTCTCCCCTCTCTGTCCTCTCTCCCCTCCCTTCCCTCTCTGTCCTCTCCCCTCTCTCCCCCTCTCCCTCCCCCCCTCTCTCCCCTCCCTACCCTCTCTGTCCTCTCTCCCCTCTCTCTTCCCCCCTCTTTCCCCTCCCTCCCCTCTCTGTCCTCTCTCCCCCTCCCTGCCTCTTTTCTCCCCCCTCTCCCTGCCTCCTCCCTCCCACCATCTCTCCCTCTCCCCCCCCCCCTGCAGAGCCATGAGTGTGTGGCTGTGTTTGAGGGCCACAGCTCCAAGGTGAACTGTGTGCTGGTGTCCGCCACGGTGGGGCTCACCCACCGCCTGTACTCTGGCTCCAGTGACCAGACCGTCCGCTGCTACAGTCTCCGGGTAGGAACACAGCCTTAAGGGAACATAAGGGTTCCTACCTTCTGTTCACCTGGAACAGCAGCTTCTCCTGAACATAAGGGGTTCTTAAGGTTCTCCTGAACATAAGGGGTTCTTAAGGTTCTTCTGAACATAAGGGGTTCTTAAGGTTCTCCTGAACATAAGGGGTTTTTAAGGTTCTCATGAACATAAGGGTTCTTACCTTCTGCTCACCGCTAGGGTTGGGGTCCGGAAGATGGAGGCAGCGTTTTTTGCTTAATGCCGCGCATGTTATACGTAGACGGAGACAGACACTGGACGCATGCAGACGTCCAATGTTTGGAATTTCTTTGGATGTCCTTAAGGAGCACGTTTGATGTGTTACTGATGGTACTGATCGAATGTCTACTCAGAGGAAGCATCCTCGGGTGTCTGCTAGAGGAGAGAGCCTCTGAATGTCTCTGAGTGTGTCTCTGGGTGTGTGTTCCAGACGGGGGTCCTGGAGCAGCAGTTCTCCCTTTCCGACCGCGTCCTCTGTCTTCACAGCCGCTGGAAGGTTCTGTACGTCGGCCTGGCCAACGGGACGGTGGCCACCTTCAACCTCAAGGTCAGAAGCCCTCGATGCCTCGCACCGTAGACGGAGCAGAGACACGGGAGAGAGGCTGACAGAGAGACCCACCTTCTGGGAGCTCTCCAGTACATGTTTCAGCTCATTTATGGGCGTGTCAAAACCAAACTCCTTCATGTTTATTGCCAAATGCAGCTCCTTTTGACTAAGCATTGTACAAAAATGATGGTAATATCACATCGCAGTATTGACTAGATCGCAGTACAAACAATATACTATCGTTTCGTGAAGTGCCTGACGACTCCTGGCCTGAATAGAACGTGAATGTGACGGATAGTAATAATAACATAACTTAACATTTTGTATTCTGCAGGCCAATGGAGGGGATGGATCAATAATACTAATAACATAGCATCATAACATAACACATTGCCTCCTGCAGACCAACAGGCCCATGCAGGTGTTTGATGTATGATAACATAACATGTTACATGTTATGCAGACCAGGTGTTTGATGTATAATAACATGTTACATGTTATGCAGACAAACCGGTCCATGGAGGTGTTTGATGTATGATAACATAACATGTTACATGTTATGCAGACCAGGTGTTTGATGTATAATAACATGTTACATGTTATGCAGACCAACCGGCCCATGGAGGTGTTTGAGTGCCACGGGCCCCGGGCCGTCAGCTGTCTGTCCTCGGCCCAGGAGGGGGCCCGCAAAGTGCTGCTGGTGGGCTCCTACGACAGCACAGTCAGCGTGCGCGACGCCCGCAACGGCCTGCTGCTGCGCACCCTGGGGGGCCACACCAAGACGGTGCTCTGCATGAAGGTCGGCGCGCACTTCCTGTTTCCCGTCATGGGACTTCCTGTTGTTGTGTTGCGGAGAGTGGGGACATGTGGGGGATTCTGGGAGGATTCTTGGTTCTCTGTCTCAGTCTGTGTTCTCTCTCTTTCTCTCTCTCTCTCTCTCTCTCTGTCTCTCTCTCTCTCTCTCTCTCTGTCTCTGCCTCTCTCTCTCTCTGCTGAATACCGATATCTCTCTGGCGTTGCCCACGAGGTCCACCGTCTCTAACCGCCCTGAACTTGTCTCCCCAGGTGGTGAATGACCTGGTGTTCAGCGGCTCCAGCGATCATTCCGTGCACGCGCACAACATCCATGTGAGTGCCCGCCCTGCCGCAGCCCTACCCCCTGTCTGGGGCCTGCGTGACACCTGACCCCCTGACCCCCTGACCCCTGTGCGTTGCAGACGGGGAAGCTGGTGAGGATCTATAAAGGGCACAGCCATGCGGTGACGATGGTGGCCGTCTTGGGGAAGGTGATGCTGACGGCCAGCCTGGACAAACTGGTCAGGGTCTACGAGCTGCAGGTAGGTCTCTCCCCCTGGTCTCACCTGTCCATCCTCCTTCATCCCCCCCCTACCCTCTGAACGGTCTCTGTTCAGATGATCTCCCTCTCCTCAGTTTAACTGTTTCTCTTTATATTAACAGTCTCTCCTTTGATGAACCATCTCTCTTTAGATGATCTGTTCTCGGCTCATCTAAGAAAGTAAACATTGACTTCTCTACGGTAGTTTGCACAGGCTATCTGTTCTGATGAGTAATATCCCCGCACTCCCCCCTCTCTCCAGTCAAATGACCGCCTGCAGGTCTATGGAGGACACAAGGACATGGTGATGTGTATGACCGTTCACAAGAGCATGGTGAGAGACACACGCGCACACACACACACCCTGTATAACACATACTGTAACTGTCACCAGATTCCCTTTGGGTCTGTGTATAATAAATGTATTACGTTGGATCTGAGTTATTATTTTGTTATGTATTTCATATTGATATTAGCGGTAGCATAAAGAGAGACGGGTGCAGCTGTGAATTTAACAAGTGACCTTTGACCTGTGTTGTGTTTCAGATCTACACAGGGTGCTATGACGGCAGTGTTCAGGCCGTCAAACTGAACCTCCTGCAGAACTTCAGCTGCATGGTGAGGGGTTTAGCTTGGCTGCTCAGTACGTTCAGTTGCATCTCAGGTTAGCAGGACAGGTTAGCTGGGTCAGTTAACTAGTCAGTGGAAATCTAACTTCAGGTTAGCGCGTCACTTTAACGGGGTCAGTTAGCAACGCCAGATTAGCCGGGTTGGTTTAACAGGTCAGGTTAGCCGTTAGCTTAGCCGCTGGCTTAATTTAGCGGTTACTCAGTACTAACTCAGCGGTGACTCAGCATGGTATGTCTCTTGGTCTGCAGTGGCACGGCTGCTCTCTGATCTTCGCCGTGCGGGAGCACCTGGAGCAGCACCTGGCCGACGCCCACACCAACCACTGCTTCCAGACCCTCAAGTGCCGCTGGAGGAACTGCGACGAGTTCTTCTGCACGCGCAACGGCTCCAAACAGGTAACAGAACAACGCCATGTCCTAGACGGGTGCTACAGCTTTAAGCGCTGTTCCTTTCACGGCAGTGCTAGGAGGATGTAATGGTTGGAAAGGTTATAGGTTTGAAGCTGAATGTCTGCAGTCTAAAGGCTTAGTTATGGTTCCACGTCGACGCAACTTAAGGGGGTTTCCGGATCCATAATGTCCTTACGACATCATGGGCCTGACGTGCGCCTCCCAAAAATTGTAACCTTGCGTCGAGGCCACGCAGCAGCAAGGGCTGTGATTGGAACGCTCGCTAAAACCCGACGCAGAACCGAAAAAGGTTCACCTCTGCGTGGTCCTTGTGTTGCGTCGATGTGGAATCATAATCAGCCTTTAAGTGTAGGCATCCCTTAGTGTGATGCCCCCTAATCCCTACCTGCTCTTTCTGAGATCACTGTTATCTCTCTTCTTCAATAAAACCCTGATTTATGACTCAAGGAGGGGCAATGTTTTTGTTTTTTTTGCATTGTATTTTCAAATTCTTTTTGAAGACCTCTTAAGTCCCGTCTATTGCTCCTTTAAATGTTGTCAGGGTAACTGATAAAGTTAGTGCACTGAGGGGAGGGGACTGGCTACCTGGACCCTCTGCTAGGCTCGGCGTCCTCGGTCTAGACTCTAGACAGTGATGGTCTGGACCGACTCAGAGGTTGAATATCATTTTCTTCTTTCCAGGGAATTGCGGCACACATGCAGAAACACGTCGAGGACTTGGTCAAGTCCGACACATGAGTTCCCCCACGCCCCTGGTCGCTAGGCGTGGCCCCCTAGATACCTCCCATATTGGGGGGAGGGACTGGTCGTTGGTCTCCCCCCTCCACCGAGGCTGAGTTGGTCCAGTCCATCCAAAATGTCTACCGTTGGAATCCAACTGAAGGAAGTCCTCGGTTTCCGTTTTCTATCGATATTTTCCGATGTGTTAACTTTAACCTTTCTCTCTCTGTCTCTCTGTCTCTCTGATTCCCTCTGACCTCCTGAACCCCGACGACCCTTCCTCTTCCTCACTGACCAAATAAGACCCCCCCTCAAAGTGAAGAAACGCGGGTGGTGTCTGTGTGTGGAGGTGGAGGAAGGGTGGTGGTCGCTCGGCTCCAGGGAATAACTGCCAAAACAGGAACAGCACCTTTTTCGGTTTTTAACAAAACATGGGTTTGCTTCCCGATGGCATGGGTCAAAAGATGGTTTTATTGTTTGTGTGGAGAGTGCAGTTGTGACGTGTGAACCTGAGCAACATTTAGTACCATTGTTAATTTATTTATTTCTGCCTTTTAGTCTGAAGAACACTTTCCCAGGTTAGCAAAGTTAGCGTCGGAAGTGCCCAAAAGATTTCAGTCAAATTTTTCTACGGAGAGCTTCTCTCCTTGGCTGGTTTTAATTGCGTTTACGTTTATCATTTTCAAGATGTTGGCTGAACTCTTGACTTTAATTTCGATGATTTTTTTTCCGCTAACGTTTCAGCGTTATGTTCGTTCGCAGTTTTTGGCGTTAAGGACTCTGTGTTGCGAGACGGTACCATAATGGTAAAGGAACGTTGTTGAGCCTGGAATGGAAAAATGCCAATTTAATGTTAAACGTTTGCCGTGTTTGAATGTGTGTCGCGTGTGCGTTCTACCTACCTTTTGTGTGTGTGTGTGTGTGTTGTGTGTGTGTGTATGTTTGATTGCGTATCGGTTATTTTTGAAGCTATTGCACAAGAGTGATTTTCTCTGTTTCTGAATGGGTGTTTTTATATTGACGTGGTTTCCTCCACTGAACTCTGCGTTTTTTCACGATGACGGAGCATCGAGTAGAATTCAAGGGAGCCGTCTCCCCCCCCCCTCGCCCCTCCCCAGCGTGAAGGTTTTGTAGTTTTAATTATTTTCTTAAAGGAGGCATTTGTGTCGAGGTGAAGGGATCGATTAAAGGAGGTGATTGAGGAGGAAAAAGCGATTAGAAAGACAGATTTAAGATTCATCTACCATGCCATACCTCACCCCTCTAAAATTTAAACAACCGCCACTTTCAGACCGCCCCAACCGCGGGCAGCGTCGAGGCGGGTTTTTTTGTAGTTCATTTTTCGAGTTTTGTTTTTGAAAACGCACACAAAGCTTTAGGTCGGAGGCCGTGTCTTTGCAGTGGGCTCGCCGCTCGTGTTGTTTCGTGGCAGCTCCACGCTGTGTAGTCCAGAGTTTGTTCTTAGGCTTGTGGTTGTAGCGTTGTAGGGATGCACCTTACCTGCCCTGCGGGAGGCCACTAGCACACCCCCCGACCGCACCAGGCACACCCTCGTTTCTTCCCCGCGCTTTGACTCACCCTCAAAGTCGGGACCTTGTAACAGATTTTTTAACAGATTTCAAATCTAAAAACGGTTATTAAAAAAAAACATGTTGCAACATCACAACCCCCTGGCGTGAATGAGCATTTATTTCGGTATTTTCCACTGATGTTATCCAAAGACACCCAGACAAGATGGTACACAAGCTTACCTTAACCACACACAAACTTTGACCCAGTAGAGCACTCCAATTGTCCAAATACCATGTCGTTCTTTATTGGGTTCAATTCAATTCAACTTTATTTGTATAGCCCTTAATCACAGGTACAATCTCAAAAGGCTTAACAGGCCATATATTTATGACACCCCCCCTGATAGCCGCCCAGAGGGTAAGACAAAAAACTCCCTTCATTGGAAAGGAAGAAATCTTGAGGAGTGTGGGGGTTCAAAACTGTTTAAAGGCAGTACACACTTATTTGACCGAAGCTTTTATGGAAACACCCGCAGAACATCGCAAGTCCAACCTGTTCGCCACATTCATGCCGACAACATGTCAGCGACGGCTAACCGGTCACTAGCGACGCGAGGAGTCACGGCGGAGGTTTGAGTGTGTTTTAATGCCTGAGAGGAACAAAGAAGAGGACTAGAAGCAGACTGATGAAGTGTGAAGTGATTCCAAGAGGAAGAGGAGGGAGGCGGGGAAGTGACGATGACGAAGGTGGTCGTAGTGTAGTAGTAGTAGTTGCCAGCTCAGGCCCCAGGGAGGAAAGACAGGAAGTGATGTCGGACCTAACGGGGTACTGAGGTAAGGGGCCGGGCCTTCTGGTCCCCCGTGGAACGGAGCTCACATGGAGGTCGTTGACGGCGTCCTAGGCGTACATGGTCAGCTGGAGCCACTGTGCACACAGAAGGGATGTGAACACGCCGCCAACGTGAGTCGCGCAAGTGTCACCAGCCCAACTGCAACCCTCAGACCAGTCGTGGATGCCAAGCTAGCTAACTAGCTAGCCGCCAACGGAGGCTAACAATACATTGAATCACTCAACACCTGTAAAGGACTCGAATTTAAGTCCTGTTTATGCTGTGTATAAATGTATGTCCCCTATTAGCTGGCTTAATCTAGACCAGGAGTTAAAACACAATACCACTGTCCACCATTTGTTTAAAGTTGACATTCGGCCAGGTAAGTGAGTGTGATTAGCGGTTACAAGCAGTTTTCTGCCTCTTCTGACATCACAAGTGGCCAGATTTTCTAAACGGCATGTAATGGCTAATAACACTCAAACCTGGTGGTCATAATATGTCAACTTTTAAAGGCCCCTATTTGACTTCCAATTCTAATGTTGATCTACATCTATGCGTCCGCATAGATGTAAAATGGATAGATCAACCAGTGGACGGAACCAACCCCACACCTGTCGGTGAAATGAGGGCCCTTTTTAAAGGAAAGTGTTGTGTTACTCACCCAGTATAGCTACTGTGGTTAGCGTCTAAATGAAAGACCTTACTAATTTTGCTAGCGACATGTTGAGGACACATTTGATTGGACAAGCCATACATGGCTGAAGAGCATCTCCAGCCATTGAGGAGAGAGGGGAGTGTTGGAGGTGGGCCTTACCTCCAGAGCGCTGAGCCGGATGGATCCATCTCCGTCCTGATCGAAGGCCTGGAAAGCTCCTAGGACAAAACCACACAACTCACAACAAGGGCTTGGAACAAATGACCCTTAGGGGGGCTGAGTCCAGGACCATCGTTCTAGCGGATAATGGCTAACTGGCTAATTGTAACCTCTCAACTGCCAAAGTCGATTCCATTTAAGTACGTCTAGGCTGCCCTCAGTATCGTGTAGTTGGGTTGGCTCTTGGGGTGGCCAATCAAAGACCCCCCCGGCCTTTTAGCCAAGGTTGGATACATTCAGATGAACTAATTACATTGAGATAACCAGATTATTGAGAATTCTAGATACTTAGGTTACTAGATTACATTCGTATCACATTCAGATTACTAGATTATATTCAGGTTACTTTCATATTACTAGATTACTTTCATATTACTTGATTACATTCAGATTACTAGATTACTTTCAGATTACTATATTCAATTAAGATTAGAATTCAGATAACCAGATTATAATCAGATTACTAGAAACCATTCAGAAGACAATTCATTAGATGACAGGTGA
The DNA here is from genome assembly GCA_900291075.1 of Melanogrammus aeglefinus. Lineage (NCBI taxonomy): Eukaryota > Metazoa > Chordata > Actinopteri > Gadiformes > Gadidae > Melanogrammus > Melanogrammus aeglefinus. The sequence goes on from OLKM01000423.1 coordinate 113,140, forward strand.
CTTACTGAACATTGCCTCCAGGCGCACAAGGCAGCTGATGAAGCTGTCGAAAGTCGATGTTCATGCTCTCGTTGGCGTAGCGCATGGTGATGATGTCGTAAAGCTGGTTGTTAAGACGGTAGCCTGGGCGGGACACAAAACACATGACTGTACACCGACGAGAACACACGAGCAGTTCACAGGTGGGTTAAAGTCTGCTGAGGCGGGCAACCAATCATTGAGCAGAGCATTCACAGACTACGAAAAGTCGTCAAAGTTTAAAGGGGTGATATCATGCTGATAGGTGTGATTAGCCTTTACATGCCGTTTGAAAATCAGCCTTTCCTGGGGTGCCCAACTGAGATTACAAGCGTGTGTGTCCACCTAGATGTACACTGGATAGATCAGTCCACATGCCTACCCAGTGGACTGTAGCAAGTGTTGCTCACTCACACCTATCAGCATGATGTCACCTCTTTAATTCGACACAGATCGGACTGATAAACCTACGGCACAATGCTAGTATTTTTGGCTAACATTTGACTTAAACACTCTTTATAACCGTGAGGAGCAGCGGGTTGTTTACCGGCATCGTTGACGGCATTCCTCATCTCGTAGCTGCTGATGCTCCCAGACTGTTCCACGCTGTAGTGCTTAAAGATCCCCTGGGGAGAAGGACTGGAGTTAGAACACACTGGAAACGCTTCCATAGAAACACACGCCTTACACCAGAGTGAACTGTAACAAAATGTAGCAGTTAGCTGTTCAACTACAAACACAAACATAACACGTCATTAAAAACTGTTTACTTGACCGATTTTGAAACATAGGAAAGTACAAAAGAGCCAACCTGCCACTGTTTGACCTTGTTCCACAGGTGTCTGAACTCCTGGAGGTTTAGCCGACCGGTGCCGTCCATCTGGTGCGGTCAGTTAAGACAACAGAGCCTCTGCGGACCAGCTTCACACAGTATACACAGATTGTGAGGACCATTCTGACACTCACTAGTGCAGACAAGTGACATCATGAGGACCATGTTCACAGACTGCTTACAAACACACCAAGTCATGGGTGAGGCCCACACTGCATACAAATACAGGGACACTTGTGAGGACTACATTGTGAGGACCTGGTACACACACTACAAACAAACACACCAAGTCACCAAGTGCTCCCAACCATACAACCACCCTCACACACTTTGACATTTAACGAGGTACCAACTGGGCAGACAGGTGGGGGACACTTTCAGTTCCCCGTTCTGGAGAGAGTTTCTAGTGGGCAGCGTAGAGCGAGCAGGTTGTGAAGCATAAGGCACCTGATGCTCTCCATGTAAAGGATACGTCCATCAGGGCGATCATACTCCGACACGTCTCCAGACTGAAGCCCTCCGTGTTCAGCTCCTGGTCTGAGACGGAGAGTGTGTCATGGGAATATTAATCATAGCTATAACATACAATTATATTAACAACTGTTATAATTACAAGTCACACTAAAATGAATTGTAGACATTCTCCTTGGACCTAGAGATACCTCCCTTCCTCTCTCTAACTGAGAGGTGTTAAGATAGTTGGCATTTACATTGCCAAGAAGTCTGATACTAAGGCCCTGCCAATCGACTGACTTCTTTCTTGTGTCAATTCTCATGACTGTCTTGCAGACTTGCAGACATACCCACTTCCTCCATAGTGTATTGCAGTTTAACTTGGCCTATGCTGTCACGGCTGACTTCAGCCATGACCAATCCTAAACCCTCCACGATGGTCAATCCCACTCACCTTTGTTTCCTTTGTATTAGCTTCCCAAAATGCAAAGGTTTCCCGATAAGAATCTTGTTAACCCATTCTCTCACTGAATGTATTCTTGCTCAATTTTCTTCCTCTATCTTCCCATGATCAGAGAGGATCACTTCTAACTGGATGTCATTTAAGAGAGCACCCTTAAAGGTTTAAGGTCCAAGAAGGTGTGGACTTACTCTTGGAGACGACTTTGTTGAGCAGGTTCTTCAGCTCGTTGGCTGTGATCTCCATCTCCTGGGAGACAAAGGGGGATCAGACCACCAGCACTTGTGTTGTTTAACAACAACCACCACACTCTGGCAAACCGGGATACAGAGACTCACGTAGACACATAGAACGCCTTCACTCACGTCTCCGGCTATCTCCTGAAAAATCGTCCGGAACTTCTGGTCCTCTTCGCTCTCGTCCCCCACCGCAGAGGCAGGAGCCGGCTGGAGAAGAGGGAGATGAGGAGAAGATGGAGAGAGATGGAAGAGGAGAGGAGAAGGAGATGAAACAGAGAGATGGGGAGAAGATAGCCAAAGAAAAGGATAGAGATTAAACAGATATGAGATAGTAGATAAGATAGAGATGAGAGTAGAGAAGATAGTCATGAAAGCAGAGAAGGTAGAGATACAACAGAGGGATGAGTTGAGAAAATAGAGATCAAACAGAGATAGGAGAGTGATGACAGAGGAAAGAAATGAAACAGATTAGAGAAGATATAGAAAAAAACAGATGAGAGGGTAGAGAAGATGGAGATAAAACCGAGAGATGAGAGTAGAGAAAATATAGATAAAACAGATGAGAATATAGCGATGAAACAGATAGGGTGGAGATGAAAGAGGAGATAGAGATTGAAAGCAATATGAGAGATGAATTAGAACGAGATGAAAAAGAGAAGATCAATAAAACAAAAGACATAAACAAGAGAAAGATTAAACAAGATAGAGATAAACAGATAGGTAAGGGATGAAACAAGATAATTTAGAGATAAAGCATAAATAAATCAGGGATGAAAGAGAAGAGAGATGAAACCGAGAGAAAATATGAAACGGAGAATACAGAGAACCCAATAATGGCTGTTTATGATTGGTTTGAATCAGTAGCGGTGCTGGCTCGAGGGGTGTCAGCTGGCACCAATCTGAGCAATCAGCAGCACTGGGTCAAAAAGGTTCTGCTAGCATGGAGCAGATTCATCTAGTGGCCATTTTGCAATTCAGGTCCCCGAACCAGCGTGAGTTTAGAACCAAGATGGAGCCAAGATGGCCGCTAGGTAAATGGGTCCCGTGGGTGGTCGAGGTTAATGTAGGAATGGGTCAACCCTTACCACTGGATGGTCCGCTTCGATCCTGTTCTCTATCTCCCTGGAAACCAATGAAGAGCAGTCACCACGGCAGCAAGGGCAAAGCCTACCAACGCATTAAGACCATGACCCTATCCCACTGTCTCATCACAACAACAACATCAACAACAACAACAACAACAATCACAACATCCAATCAACAATGAGTTGTGCAGAAGTTCAACTATAACTTTGGTTTTAAATGTTGAATTTATGTGTGTGTGTGTGTGGGGGGGGGTAGGCCAAATTGAATGGGTTGTGAACTATGGAATAAGGAAGCCAAATGAGAGCGCTAAGTCTTACCCTGTCTGTTTGCTGGGGAGAGAAGGGTTAGTCTGATACCACCTGTGTTCTGGCCTCAGAGATTATTTTGGGGGGATTTGCTTCTTGACTGCAGAAGATCTTCATTTCATGTTGTATGGGATCAGGGCTTGGTGATGGAGGGGAATGTTAAGATATAACTAGATGTGAATAGATACAGCATCAGGGGAATTTTATGATTTTGTCATTATGTGTATTGGCTTGTGACAACTTGGCGCAATACCAATACTTTCTCAAATCGAATGTAGCCTCCTACTTAGGAGTTTGATTGGTGGCCGGGGCAGGTTCAAAACAGACTTCCTATCCAGTAAAAAAAAAGATCAAGTTGGGATTTAGTTGACCGAGAGGGAGTGTACAGCGTACAATCGTCTGCAGTTTGAGAGAGATCTTGGGGCTATTTTGGGTAGTATTTTGCCAGTTCAGGTCCAGCAGATTACAGACTACAGGTCTTGGAAGTCCTCTCGTCCCCCGTCCAGGAAAGGTGTGGCTGATGTTTGGTGCTGAGTAAACTGTAAGGGAATGTTTACCGGAGCGTGCAAAAATCTGTAGCCGCTTGCTCTAAAAAAGATTCCATAACCGCTTCGAACTGTGGCCGGTTTCTTCCAGCTCTACAAATCAAATCGCCATTAAAATCGTTTGCCCTTGAGTGTTTTTTATCCCCTCCAAATAAACAATAAACCATGCCCAAATGGAACTCACACAACACACTTATGGAACATTCTGTACAATGCAAAAATATAAATATCATCTGCAAAACTACGTCATTTTCAGGCTAATATTACAGTTAACCATAAAAAACAGGGCTGGGTATCATTGTTGTACCTTGGTTCGCATACTCCTACTTTGAAGAAACTTATAAGAAGAAGCTTATCATTTGAAATAAATTTAACTGAATTTTCATAAGGAAATCATCTTCAGGAATTTTGCTCGGTTCATTTTCACATGGCAAACCAACCAATGTACTCTCAGTTCAAATAAAAACTGTTTATGACCTGAAATGGTTTATTGTAGAATGGGTTCAGTGTCATACCAACAAGATAATCTATGATGCCCAGCCCTGCAAATAAACCAGCAACATAAATAAGATTATTAAACACAGACTTACAGTACAGTAACTGTTTCCTTGGTAATTTATCATTTCCTTATCATACTTCACCTCAACTAGGCTCAGCTCTGTGGCTAGACTGAGCTCTGTGGCTAGGATATGCTAAATTCTCTAGCTAAACTAATCTATGTCTAGGCTAGGCTTTGGGGCGAGGTTAAGGTCTTCGGCTAGTCTAAGCCCAGGGGCTAGGCTAGCTGAGATCTGTGGCTAAACTGCTCTGTGGCTAGGCTACACCCACTCAGAACTCGGCCTGTCTAAGGTTGCTCTCTCTCCGTACTCACTCTGAGGTGTTCCTCTTCTCGGAGAAGACACGCAGTAGGAACTCGCCCTCCTGGTGGGGCTCGTAGGTGGAGGGCACGATGACGTACTCCCCGGGGCTCAGGCGGAAGCGCTGGGTCACCTCGCGCAGGTTGATGTAGGACTTGCAGCGGGCCTTGGACGAGTTTGCCAGGAAGAAGTCCTTTTGCATGTGCTGCTTGTTGCCGTGCATCTGCCAGGGGTTACCGAGTGTGAGACAGAGGTTCAACCAAGGACATGTTACACCACAACAGATTAAATGTGTAAAAGATGAATAAACCGTGCGGTTAGTGAGTCAGCAGTCTTCGGATTCGTAGTTAAGGTGTCCTTCCTTACCTCCTTTGGAACCTGTGGACAGAAAAATACAAGGTTAGTGTTGTCAGTCCTACAGGGACTGACAACCATACACATTACAGAGACATGAAGGGTCGAAATTGTATGTTGTACGTCCTGGCACTTAATGTACTCCCTTATTGCATGTTGTATGTAGTACTTAACATTGTGTAGTATCTTATCCTAGCTATCCTTGTTGTATACGGGCAAGGGGGTTAACATAATAATTGTTGGTGCTTGGCACTTGTTTCTCTGAACATCCTTACTGTACCGACAGTGATATATTGTTTCACCTTCTTATGACAAATTGACTTATTGTAAGTCGCTTTGGATAAAAGCGTCTGCTAAATGCCCTAAATGTAAATGAAGATCCTGTGATTGGGTAGCCATATCGGATCAGTACAATTACAATTACACCACAAGTGGTTGTTTTGTATTACGCGTGTGTCTTAGTGTGTCTGCAGTCTTTTTCGAAAAGCCTGACCCAAAAAGCCAGACTTATGTCCGAAAAGCCTGACCTAAATCAACCGGGACCAAGCACCTCGTAGATGGCGAAGCCGATGGTGAAGAGGTTGGCGCCCATCTTGCGCTCCTTCCTGCGGTTCTTCTGCATCAGGGACACCACGAAGGAGCAGGCCACCTCGTTGTCCTCAGGGTCGTCGTCCTCCTCCAGCAGACGCAGGCGGTACTGTGGGTTGGTCCAGAAGGTGTCTGGGTGGAGGAGCAGCCAGTCACTCCTCGAGCGGTGCACACATACGGTACTGGGCGCTCCGGCCGGGAGGTTGTAGGGTCTGTGGTCGGTTCATGTCCAACTACCGATGCTATGCAAATGCTATGCCAATACCCATTTGTAAATGTTATTGATAGAGATGGTTCTGCTACTGTCAGTGGATGGCAGGGGTCTGAAACACATGTTAATGTAGGCTTATGCCTATGGACCTATGGGGTTACAATGGGTTAGCCATGCTCATCAGATTTGGCAATTGTTCAGGTGTGTAGGGGTGTGTAGCATATGTAAACATAATCTCTGGTTATACTAATTATCAGCAGTAATTGGACAGGTTTGTAGGGGTGTGGTAATGGGAGGTTGGTATTTGTAGCATATGTAAACATAAACTCTGGTTATACTAATCATCAGCAGTAATTGAACAGGCGTGCAGGGGCGTGGCCACTAAAAGAGGGTACCTGGGTAGTTCCGGCAGCCCCCGGCAGAGCAGCCCCTGACCCAGCGGCCCTCGTTCACCGACACGGTCCACTTGTGGATCTTGTCGTCCTCCAGGGCGTCAGGGGTCAGGTTGCAGATCTCGATCTTGGTGAAGTTCTTCTTGAAGTCCTCGAAGGACATCCTGGAAGGGCAGAGTGAGACAGGGCAGAGTGAGACGGGGCAGAGTGAGACGGGGCAGAGTGTGAAGGGGCAAGAGTGAGACGGGCAAGAGTGAGACGGGGCAGAATGAGAAGGGATACAGTGAGACGAACAGAGTGAGACGAACCAAGTGAGACGAACAGAGGACATAGCGCTGAGTGAGACGGGCAGAGTAAGATGGGCAGAGTGAGACGGGGCAGAGTGAGACAGGCAGCGTAAGATGAGCAGATTTAGACGGGGCAGAATGAGACGGGCAGAGAAAGATGGGCAGAGTAATATGGTGCAGAGTGAGACGAGAAAGAGTCAGATGAGAAGGAGTGAGGCGGGATGAAAGACGACCAACTGAGAAGGGGCAGGGTAAGAGAAAAGAGTGTTGTGAGGATGACCCACCAGAACTCTCCGTCCTCGGCATTCTGGTGCTGGAGCTTCTCCTTCTCCGGCTTGGAGAGGGAGGTCCACTCCTTGGAGCTATGGAAGTCGGGGAAGAGAACACCAACATGGATTAACAGGGAGCTGAGGGACCTTTGTGTCAGTCTTCACTGGTACTTCACACCAAGGCACAAAAAAAATGGTAAACGTTAAATGGGCTGCATGTATACAGCGCTTTTCTAACCAGTGGCCACTCACTTTACAATATTGCCTTACATTCACCACTTCATTCACAAATCCACACACAGACGGCAGAGTCATCCACGCAGGGCGGCAGCCAGCACGTTGGGAGCCGTTAGGGTAAGGTGCCTTGCTTAGGGACACCGCGGCACTCTGTGCTAGGAGTAGCCGGGGATCGAACTAGCAACCATCCAGTTACTAGCCAACCAGCTCTACCTCCTGAGCCACATGCCGCCCCAAAAGAGGCTGGTGGGTGAAAACGAGGGTGGCGGTCCGCCCCTTGGCTTACTTGTCACTCCAGGGGCCGGTCCACTCCACCTGGCCCCAGGGGTTCCTGAGACGCACCAGGCGCACCTTGGAGTCCTTGGTCGTGGTGTGCTTGCACTGTCGGGGGACATCACAAGGTTGGCGGTTGAGATCCCAGTCGTTGCATAGTCATTTACGATATGAATGGATTTATAAACTGCTAAAGACAATATGACGTTAAAGATTATAAGATAAGATAAAAAACTTTATGGATCCCCAGTCGGGGAAATTCCTTCATTAGATAATTGTAAAACTTTGTTTTTACAATAAGATGATGTATATTACATTTTTTTTTTTATTCCAGTATTCCAACCTTGGACTCATGGAATAACTCAACAGAGAGTCACAGCGTCTCCGTCAGCGTCTAGTGTTTAGTTGTAGCTAAGATGCTGAGAATGGTTGGGGATTGGGGGTCTCACCTCCTCCACAGCGGTCACAGAGTAGGCGTGGCCCTTCACCAGGCCAGTGGTGGTCCGGGTCTCAAAACGGGCCGGGACCAGGGACTACACACAAACACACACACATGGGTTAATCATCATCATCAATCGGACCCAGCCAATACAATGTTTCGAGGTCCACATGTTCTGACTCGGATCTATAGAAGGAGACTCAATAAGATATTTACTTGCATCAAAGGAACCAGCCTCGACAGGAAGTGATAGAGACGGAACCAGTGTTGCAAATTTCGCGGCTTTGTCACTCGATTTAGCGACTTTTGGCCATCTCTGGCGGCTTAAAGTTTATCTAGGTACTGGCAGTAAATCTGGTGACTTTTCGTGTGACTGGCGACTTTTTTTCTGTTTTATCCCTCGACTCTGCGCTGCACACAGCTCTCTCCCTCATTTCCAGCCCCCACCCCTTCCCAATCCCATCTATTGCACTTGCTGCTTCTGTTTCCTATGAGTTCCTTCTTCTTCGCCTGGAAAGTACGAAGGCGATGACGCCACGAATGTCGTCATCACGCAAAATGGTGAGTTCTAGCAGTTCTTTCAGAGAACCAACAGCAGAACGTATGCAAATTAGATGTGGTTACGTCACATTTGACGTTGTTGTGTAAACTAGCGAGTTCTAGCGACTTTTCAGAGAACCAACGCTGGACGGAACCAGCCTGGACAGGAAGTGACTCACATCGATGGAGCAGCCCATGAGCGAGCCCCTCTCCAGGGCCTTCTTCATGATCTTGTTGAGCTCCTTCGGGGCCTCCTTCATCTCGTAGAACTCGGTCACCCCCCCGGTGAAGTCCTCCATGGCCTCCGTGGTGTTGCCTCCCTTCAGGGCCTCGTACGAGCCGTGGAGCCTGGAGGAGGGGGCAGGACGTAGACATGGTATTACATTAGTATCTACATCACATTTGCATCTACATGGCATTAGCATTTTCACAACATAAGCATCTACATGGCATTAGCATTTACACAACATTTAGCTTCTACGTGATATTACCATCTCCACCAAATTAGCATCTACCTGACATTAGCATCTACACTGAATTAGCATCTACATTACATTTGTATTTACACCATATTAGCAACTACACCACAGTAGCATCACTAAATTAGCATATACATCTCATTAGCATCTATATTACGCTAACATCAAAATAACATCACTCACTGCCCAGGACGTCTTGACTGCTACATTTGTAGTGGACTCTGCAGTTTTATTTACAATTATTTTGCGTCTTATTTAATGTGATTTTCAGCAATGCATGTAGTTGTAAAATGCTGCTTTCTCTTGATATTCTATTGAATTCCTGTTGAATTCCCGCCCAAACGTCCCTCAAAAACACTAGATCATTGTTTATTTCCCACATGAATTGGGACAGAAGATCATATAATTCCAGTGTTGCGCAACAATTCTTAGGTTCTCATTGCCAAGATCGCCCATACGCTCTGAAACGTAACATCCGGTTGTAAATTCGGTCACGGAGGACTGTATTTTCTGCCGGCCTCCCCTAGTCCTACATCTTGCTCTAATCCAGTTAGATTATACCTGGTTCGTCATGAAACATTCCCTGAATCTGTGCGATCGCGGTGATACCCTGTTGAACGGTACTTGGCAGTGGCAGTTTTTGCATGTTTGCATGTGTGTGTTAGCGAGGACGTACTTGGCGTAGGCCTTCTCCAGCAGGGCGCTCCAGAACTCATTCCTCTCGGCAGACTTGGTGAACACCAGCTGGTTGTTGAAGGTGGGGATGCGGTCGTCAATGACAACATCCACCCAGTCGCCATAGCGCCAGAACTGCAGGGGGACAGAGACAAGGTTTTAAGATGGGGATGCTCTCTGGGCAATGCTAAGCTTTAAAGGGGTCCCTATAATCACCCCTGGTTCTGATGTTTATAAGCCGTTACACTCCATTGCGAAATCCTCCCAGATGAACTGTACAGTTTACCCATTGGATCGTACCAACTGGCAAGCTGATCTATCCATCATATGTATTGGTGGACACTCCCACTTGTGATGTCACTCTAGAGTAAGGGCCTGTTCATGACAAATCAACATCACACCTGGATGTATAATAGGGGCCCTTTAAAGAGTACCTAAACCATTGTAACAGCATGCCGTGAGGTTGGCTGTTTTCCATCGATTCAAAATACTGATAAGTACCGATGCCTGCCTTTGATGGTTTGATTATCAGTCCCTCCAGAAAAACGCGATTATGCGATCGCATAATTCAACGCATAGTCAGCTGAAGTTTGCATATTCATGGGGGGGCCGCATTTTTTCAAATATGCCGCACTTTTACCGCATAAATGGTAGATTTCTCTGCAAAATATGCGGGTTTCTGCAAAATATGCATGATTTCATAATCCCTGCATTTTTCGTTGCAAAAAAGTCACATATATCTTAGCAGAAAGTTGAAAAATGTTGCGTTCACTTCACACAAGAGCATCAATTTCCCTCTGTTGCCATGGGAACATTATGAAGTGGCGTAATTGCTAGACTTTAACGTCATCGAAAAGCTGCATTTTTTGCAAGTTCCCGCATTTTTTCGCAATTTTATCGCATAAAATTGAATAAATATGCCTCATCGAATTTTTTAAGAAAAACGTGCCGCAACAATCACAAAAAAACACCACATTTTTCTGGAGGGACTGGATTATGCTAGCACACTCCTTGAACCCTCCATCTTTAAAAAAAAAAAGGTTAGTTATTAATTTCTACAATAATTCTATAAATTTAATGACTAATGAATTATCTAATTCCTGTAGATGTGGCTCTTCAACAGCCACCACATATCATTAGCCTCATAGCATGTTTGCATATTTGGCCAAATTGTGATATCTTACCTAACCCTACTCTACTCACGCTGCTGATTAACTGCCTCATTGGCTATGTCCTTTACATTCCATCACCACTATCTGCCTAAGTCCTCTGTTTGACTGGCATTTTTGATGCTAAATACAAAATTAACCTTTAAATATGACTTAGACAATTATGCTATGAAGCTAACGATACAGAGATTCATTCCCTTCCACAATAGCATCAACGGATGCCTTGAACAGTGTTTGTGGGTGTGTTTGTGTGTGTTTGGTGCGTTTGTGCGTGTGTGTGTGTTGTGGTTACCTGGAAGTGGAAGACGCCGGCGTATCCGTCGGAGAAGCTCTGCTCCTGGGGAACAACGCGGTACAGCAGCTTCTCATACAGCGTGAGGCAGGCGATGGCAGCCAGCAGCCAGCAGTCCCCTGAAGAGAGAACCTTCAGTTCAGACTCTATAGGACCCCTCAGCTATGACTCCACCAGGACCCCTCACCTAAGATTGGATTCAGGAACCCTCACCTTAGCCTCCCCCTTTACCTTAGACCCTACTAAGACCGCTCACCTAAGAACCCCTCTCACCTTTAGACTTAATTTAGGACCCCTCACATTAGACCCCCCCTCACCTTAGACTAGCCTCAGGACCCCTCACCTTAGACTCTACACAGAAGCCCCGGTCTTAGACTCTACTTAGGACCCCTCAGTTTAGACCCCCCTCACCTTAGACTCTACTCAGGACTCCTCCCCAACAGGACCAGATGGGCGGAATCTTAAATATAATCCTAATCCATCTGCATTCCTTAACCTTTAATTTTGAGCACACGTTTCTTGCATTGAACGGTCAACATTCTGACCCCCTTATTTGGCCCCTAGGATTAGTGTAGTGTGTCGTGTATTGCGACTTCCCATTTCTCCGTCAATGATTGAGGATTCATTCAACCAAACAAAAGGAACAAGCGATCTAAGAAACGTGTCTTAATGCTTCTAAAGCCCAAAGCCCAAGGACTCTATGGCTTCACATTGTAAAGGTTGTGTTCCCTCCATGGGGGATGTGTATCAGGACTCTACTGCTGTGGTCAGGTACAGTAGGAACTGAAGGGGTCTCTGATAAGAATTATATTCAACATTTTCAAGTTAAACTCTCGAGTCTCCAAACCCTTACCTATCCTCCAAGGACTTCTATCAGCTAATCTCGGGCGGGCCTGCTGAGCTGTGTGTTTGATTGTCAGGTGACGGTGTGTGGAACAATGTGGAGGCGCGGGAGGGGGGGGGGCGGGTTCAGGGGTCGGCGGTGGGGGACTTTTGTGTTCATACCCGCTGCTCATTATTTGCGACCCCCAAACGCCACAACAATGAGAAATGCTGCAGGTTGAATTCTCTTCCAGAAGAGTTAGCATAATGTTGGGAGGCTGCTGCAGGGGGGACATTATGGGATGTTTGCCTGCTGTTGTGGGAGAGGAGTGTGTCTCTGTACAGTGTACGGTACTATCAGGTGATGCCCTGCTTGTTGTGCGGGTTCGGTGTAGTACATCTTTCCCAATCCGATACTTCTTCATGGTACTTGTGACTGTTTGCAGTCATGTGATCTCGGTGTGAGTGGTTGATTGGTGGTTGAGCCAATCAGTCAGCTCATCAGTGGTCGCTGTGGTGCTGTTTGTGTAAATCGGGTCCAGTGTCCAGGGGCCGGTTCCCTCGCCGGTTCCCTGACCCGGAGGTGGAGGGACAGGGAGGGGAGAGTGGTTTAAGGCGGCCATGGTTTACCCAGATCTTACCCGGAGGTGAGGGACAGGGGAAAGTGGTTAAAGTGTATGGTGCTATCAGCTGATGGTTTACCGAGGTCTCCCTGGCAGATGTCTGTCCTGCTGGCTCCGCCCACAATGAACTCAGGGTTCTCACAGATTTCCTGAAGAAAAATAAAAAAAAACAAGGGAAATTACAATCTATCATCCGTCCATCTGTCTCTCTGTCCGTCCATCTGCTCGTCCATCCATCTTTTCATCATCCATCTTTATATAAATGGACACATCTTTTTCTTGGGATGGTCTTATCTCCCTCTGACACGGGTCAAATCAGAAGACCCTTTCTGATCAATGGTGTGATCTTGAGGAGACCGCTCTGACCAAGAACCTCTGGTCCTCCTCCACCTCTCTCAGACAGATTACCAAAGGACAGGAAGAGCAGACTTTCTTCTTGAACATCTTAACATTAATCAGTGCAAAACAACTCCACATCCAGGTACCAATCAATTGGTGTAAAGGGAAAAGAGTATTCCAGCTGCCACATGCATCACCTTCAACATCCCCTTCAACATCGTCTTCAATTCTCACAAGTTCCTCACAAGGGTTATCATCAATCAATGAACCAATCATCTCCAGGTCTCCAGACTCAATTAATCAATCATCACCTAAACAGCAGCACCATCGTACAACCCCCAGATGGCCGAAAAACACCTGATCATCTCCACCATCATCATAAAACCCCAGGTCCCCACATCACACCTGATCATCTCCATTATCATGCACCCCCCCATGTTGCCAAAACACAACTGATCATCTCCACGATCATCCTCAACCCCCAGGTCCCCTTCATCATGCAACCCCAGGTCCCCGCCATCATCAACCCCCAGGTCTCCACGGGACTCATATCCACCATCATCATAAACCCCCAGGGCTCCACCATCATACACCCCCAGGGTCCCCCAACAGCACATGAAGAACGACCCCCCCCCCCCCCCCCATAGGTCTCCCCCGAGCACCTACCTTGGGCCTCTTCCAGACGATGTTCTTGACCTTGTTGGACTTGGCCCCCAGCTCCTTGTAGCCCAGAGACTCCACGGTGGCAGGGAAGGTGTCGTCCTCGAACAGGCTCTTCTTCTGCAGGCACTCCTGCTTGAGCGCGGTGAAGTCCTGCCCGCTGAAGCGCAGCGGCTTGCCCAGGGAACCCTCCCCGTCGCGCCGCTCGCGCTCCCGGATCAGACGGTCGCAGAAAAAGCCGGACGGCGTGTAGGGCATGTTCGGCTCGGCTGAGGTGTCGACGTGTAGGAAAATAAAAACAAGGCCGGGGCCAGGTTGTACCAATAAGTCTTAGGAGGCTGGAAGCCCTGGCATAAATCCAAACAGCTGAGCTCGGATTGGATCGCGGCTGGAGTGACGCTGGAGTTGACGGGTCACTGAGTAGACGTGTGTGACGGGACCTTCGTTTGTTTACCCGTGTGCCGCGCATCGGCGTGGCACACGGGCACGCAAAACACACACATGCACGCATGCATACATACATACGCATGCATACACACGCACACACACATGCATATACACATAACAAACACACACACATGCATATCACACACACACACACAACACACACACACACACACACACACACAACACACACAACACACACACACACACACACACACACACACACACACACACACACACACACACACACAAAATAGAGACAGGAGAGAGAGAGAGAGAGAGAGAGAGAGAGAGAGAGAGAAGAGAGAGAGAGAGAGAGAGAAGAGAGAGAGAGAGAGAGAGAGAGAGAGAGAGAGAGAGAGAGAGAGAGAGAGAGAGAGAGAGAGAGAGAGAGAGAGAGAGAGAGAGAGGGAGACTATATATTTGTAGTATTTTGATTGGCCGGTTGAACAATACACACCACGCTGTGCGTCCATCATTGTTGTGTGAGACAAAGGCCCACAGGTCAGAGTAGGGGGCCGGTCAGGGGATGTTCTGGATCAGCAGAAGGCATTCAGCACCTTTAAACCCATTCTCACCCATCCAGCCGCCTCAGCACAACGACCCCAGGCTAAACACTACGGCCTAGCAGCCGGGTGTGGTGTAGTGTGCGTGTGCGGTGGTGCCATGGCTTCCATGTGCCAGCTGGGATACGCTGGGAGTTGTGTCCCATAGTAGGTGTACACCATTTTGTGTGCTGGCCTCGCTAAAGGCTATTTGGGAAACGCGGAGGGACTTTGGGGCCTGTGTGATGATAGCAAAGTTCAAACAACATGAACGTCAAATAGTGTCTGGATTTCAGAGCCACTTGGGTGCTCTGAAAGGCACCTATAAATAACGTGAAAATATATAATTTTCTCATTATTATATACATAATTCTGATTAATTATTTGAATACCAACTTCTCCTGATCGTGTGTCAGTCCTGATCACATGATCTCCGCCGTCTTTCAGACTCTGAACAGGCTCCTGTTTTCACCGTTGGTTTGACAAACGGAAGCACGAGGCCTCTGCTGATGGTTGCATCATGTGAGGTACAGAGAACCGGCAACCAAAGGTGGATGAACCTCTACCCACACAGCCGCTGCTGGACAGGGGAGTGGTTAACGAAGGCCAGAGCAAAAAGGGCCTCACGGCAAGAGCCCCCCAAAAGAAAACACACAGAAACATTAGAAACTTTTATTCAAAAGAGACCGTTAGACCAATCATTTAAAGACAGACTGTTTCATCTAACTGCTGATTGGTGCTTTAAAGGAAAATAGACCAAATCCGGCAGTTTATTTCACAAGTAATGGAAACTGTATGGTCGACAACAAACCTCTGATGTTACAGATTAAAGGAAGAATACTTCGATTTTCACATTCTGTTTCCGTTATGTGCCCGTTTCCTGAGCCTGTTTGGAAGGTTGAAGGGCAAGGGCTCCAACTGATAAGACAGGGCTACATCCCCCTTCATGACATCCTGAGGAGGTCCATCAGTCGCTGACTACCATCTGGTTAACCATACTATAGTTTAAATGGGGAGCAGAGCTGTTCTCAGCATCCTGAGACCTGTCTGCCACTGTCTAAGCAGTCCTTGCTTTTGCCAATGCATTGGACTTCTCCTTTGCAGAGTTCTTAGAGAGACGCAGGGTGAACTCCCATCGGAGGCCTCGGATTGCTGCATGATTGTTGTATGTTGTTATAGGTTTTATTACTTTAATATATTAGCCTAATGTTATAAGTTTGAATAGATCTTTATTTGTAAAAAGTTTAAAACAGAAACAATTGATGCGGTCCAAATTCCCTCCATAGTATCCAGTCTATGGGGGAGCTGAATGTTTCTAGAACAGGAAACAGAACACACCTTGAGCCTAACTAGATCCTGACGTGTATTGAGGTCTTAATCCGTGGTGTATATCCGTCATGTGGATGTGAACGTTCGGATTCTGTGTTGTTTTCTTACTGTTAGTTAAAAATGTCAGTTACATTGCTAACTGATGCTAACTCATTGCTAACTGATGCTAATCATTGCTAACAAAAGCACGAGCCAGCGCTAAGCGAGGAGAATCTCCCAGTCTCTCCCTACTTGCAGGTTAAGGTTCCCCAGCGTCAGCACGGAGCGCTCCTCTTCATACTGAAACACACAGGCCACGACCTCCTGACCTGGAACCACAACAAGCCAAGGTCAGAGGTGAGAGCCTTGTGTATGTAGGACGCGCGCCTTAAAAAGGCCCTATGTTGGATCACAATCACCGTCAATTGTCTTGGGGGACAATGAGGAACTAAACAGGAAGTTCTGCCAGTTCTTTTTACACGTAAACATTGGTTGCTGCTACGGTAACCCCTCTCCTCACCGGCCGTGCGCAGAGTCACCGAGGAAGGCTCGCTCTTCCTCCCGAGGATGACGACGGTCTGGATGGCACGGCCGCAGTCCAACTCACCCCACCCCCCCGCTGAGCTGAGACAGAGGGAGGGAGGGAGGGAGGGAGGGAGGGAGGGAGGGAGGGGAGGGAGGGAGGGAGGAGGGAGGGATGGATGATGGAGGGATGGGAGAGAGATGGATGGATGGTAGAGGGATGGATGATAGAGGGATGGATGATAGAGGGATGGATGGATCATAGAGAAGGATGGGTTGACGGATAGATAGACGGATGGACGGACGAATGTTACGGTCACTATTTGTATCTTTCTGTTTAGTTTCCCTCTGTTATGTGCAGGTGACTGTCATACAACTACTCATTCATCATCCTGGACGAGCCCCCAGATATGATGCATCCTCCGGACGAGCCCCCAGATTTGATGCAAGTGGGGGGGGGGGGGGTTAAGGTGTAAAAGTGGCGGGGTTATGGGCATAGAGCAGCAGATTGTGGGTGAGAAATAAAATAATGGAAACGACAGATGACGGTGAACACGGGTTTATCAGAGCAGTGGTTTGAAAATGGGGGTACGCATACCTCTAGGGGTACTTTGGAGTACTGCAGGGGGTACTCAGTGAATTTAAAAATATATATATTCTGAAAAGCTAGACAATAGAAAATTGAGCAAATGAGTTGTGAAAGTGGTTAAAACATAAATCTGACAACAAGGAGAAAGGAAAATCAGTGAAAAAGAAAGCGCAACTAGAAACCCCAAAAATGTCCTCAGTTTCAGCAGGAATATATTTAATATATTTATAGACCAATATATATATATTGGTCTCTCCATGCTCTGACCATCCCCTGGTGTTGGTCTCTCCATGCTCTGACCATCCCCTGGTGTTGGTCTCTCCATGCTCTGACCATCCCCTGGTGTTGGTATCTCCATGCTCTGACCATCTCCTGGTGTTGGGCTTCTTTGGGGGGAGAAATTAGCCCACAGTTGCATAAAGCACATGCCCATGTTTCTCACTAAATAGAAAGTATTTGCACCCTTTTAATGTTCATGTTGACACTGTCAAATAGAACCACGTACATCATTTATGTTCATTTTATCTACTTTTCTCCCAGTCAAATGTTGAAGGTGGTACTCAGCTGAAGAAATGTCTTTACACACTAATTGAAAGAGTTTGACGACCACTGTTTCAGGGGGATGGATGAAGGATAGACGGGAGGATTTCTCCGCCGGTGTTGTCACACGTCTGTCAGTGTTCACAGTCTGTCTCTGGTCCCTCGTCCAACACGTCACTCAACTCATTTGGCTCTGGAACTTTCCATCTCTCCAGGAGCTAGGTAGGTATGGGGTGTGTGTGTGTGTGTGTGTGTGTTGTGTGTGTGTGTGGTGTGTGTTTGTGTTGTGTGTGTATGTGTGTGTGTTTACATGCGAACATGTACATGCGTGCGTGTGTGTGTGCATATGTTTGTGTTGTTGTGTGTATGTGTATGTGTCTGTGTGTGTGTGTCTCTGTTTACATGCGTACGTGTACATGCGTGTGCGCGCGCGTACGTGCGTGCGTGTGTGTGTATGTGTGTGTGTGTGTATGTGCACGTGCGTGTGCGTTCATGCGTGCGTGCGTGCGTGTGTGCGTGCGTGCGCGCGCGTCTCACCAGCAGAACAGACGGTGCTCTGACAGGTTGACGGTGATCAGACAGAAGGCGTCGTTGTCACGGTAGCTGAAGGTGTGGCCGTCGTCCAGGTAGAGCTCTCCCACGGCAACACCCTGACAACCACAGGTACCCCCAGCAGGGGTTCAAACCAAAGCCTCAACAACTCCACCCTGTTTCTTCTTCTACAGACTATAGGTTATTGAACAGGGTTCCACTTCAGGAACCAAGCTCTGATAAAGTTGGATTAATACAAATATAGAATTAAACACATAGTTCCTCTAAACAAGACGCCGTCACTTCACTGTTTAAAGTTTGAGGAGTTACTTCCTTTCAGGGATCTAACCTGAAAGGTTCCAGGTTAGATCCCCCTATAGCTACAGTGTACCTGGGGGCATCCCTGAACAAGGTTCCCCCTAAACCCCTTATACCTGCTCCATAGAAACATGTTATAACATGTTATAACATGCATCTTGTCCAGTGTCCCTAACCCATACCTGCCCTTTGATAACATGCAATAACATGCATCTAATCCAAAGTCCCTAACCCATACCTGCTCTATAATAACATGTTATAACATGCATATTGTCCAGTGTCCTTAAACCGTACCTGCGCCTATAATTACATGTTATATCATGTAATAATTTGCATCTTATCCGGTGAAGGATGCTGAGGATTCAAGCATCTGCGTCATGACTGACTAAACAGTGACCATATCCACTTCCTGTGTTCCTTACGTTGGCGTCCGAGGCCAGGGTGACGGCGAGGGAGAACCGCTGGAGGTCGGCGGTGCAGGGGCCGCATCCCGTCGTCCTGGTAACCGCCGTGCCCCCCCTCTGGAACAGGGGTACCTGAAAACACAGACGCACCCCTGGGGGGTGGGATACAGCGCCACTAGGCCGCTCGCATCCCCAAGAGAGGGAGAGGTGGGGGCTAGCCCACCCGTGGGACATTCTAGGGATATTGGTGGATTTCTTTCATTCAATTTGTCTCGGAAATTGTTCCACACATGTTCCTTCAAAGTATTTTATCGCCAGTCATATGTTTTTCTAAGCTATTTAATCAATCAAGTAATGATAATCTAAAACAAATGACACTATAAGTGTTAATCATAACACACGCAAAGTATAGTGTGTATGAATACAATCTGTCCATCATGGTTTGCCGTAAAGGTTTTGCTGTTAAACCAGTTCTGTCGCAGTTCTCCTGTGGCGCCCTTTACTGGTCAGTTGAGGGCATGACACCTACTGTATCCATGGTGACCGGAAGCCTGAGCGTCTCTCCCCCTCTGTATGCTGTCGCAGAGACAACGTCGTACCAGATCTACAGCAAACCAGAGTCAGTTATTGGTCGGTGGAAATAGGACCATATAAGGATACAGGACGGAAATGACCTCATTTGACCCAGGAAGTAGAACGTTGACCTCTGTAGCTCCAGGGTCAGTGACCGGATGAGCCAGTAATGCCCCTCCTGTATTTAAATTTATGATAAATGAGATGAGAAAGTGGGGTCAGCTGGATGCTGACCAGCTATATGGTACTTAAAGAAAGCAAAAAAGTATTTCTTCATAATTGTTATTACCAATCATGTATTGATCATCCATTGCAAAGGTGTTCTGTTCTTCAGGGAACTCTACCCACAGTGGCCTGTCCAAATGATACCATTCAGTTACAATATAGTGATTTTAACAATACAACACCGTATTTTATATACTACAGCAAGCAAAGATCATAACTTTAACTAACGTCTATAATCTAACAACGTACAAACACTGAAAACTGAAAGGTGATAAATGAATAAAGTAGTATGAAGGACTTAATCAACCACTAGGGGGCGGCAGAACTGACCTGAGAACAGGCAGGGCAGAGCGGTGGGCCTGGTGAAACACTGTGTACCAGTAGGGCAGCAGGCAGTACCTAACGAAAATCTGTTTATTACTTTTTCTATACTTCAATGAGGATTAATGAGACCATATATTAAGGAGGAGAAAACTGGTTTAATTCTGTATTCATTCTCTTTTTACCCTCATGGCAAATGTGGCAGACATAAAAGCCACCGAGAGAACGACCACCAGATTTAGTTTTGCTGCCCAGAGACCACAGATCACTATCATTACCATCGTTATCCGAGGGGTGATATTATCTCCGGTACAACAACTATGTTGAGTACAGTCGCTTTTAGACAAAATGTTTAACGAAACTATGAATAATGAATGAATGAATGAATGAATGAATGAATGAATGAATAGGGGATTCATTCATTCATGAATCTGACCACCTCGATGACCCCCGTCCGAGAGGGCATGAACCCCACTATATGACCCCCATGTGAGCCCCTATATGGCCCCCGTCCCAGAGGGCATGAACCCCACTATATGACCCCCGTAAGACCCCCATGTAAGCCCCTATATGGCCCCCGTCCCAGAGGGAAGAGACCCCCACCTCTGCCTGACTGCAGAGCGGACGGCGGCGGTGACCCGGGCCCCCAGGAGCCAGGGCTCCCTGCGGGGGGTCCAGCAGGCGGAGTGGCCCCTGAAGAACGGCTGCAGGGCCCCCGCCTGGTACCAGCGCACCAGCAGCTCCGGCCCCGGGTCCCGGTCGAAGCCTCCCACGTCAGCTGAGGTGGGAGGGGGAGAGAGAGGCTGGAGTAACGTGTAGATTGAATTGACTTGATTGAAGTACACTGAATCTTTAATTAGTTTAATTAGTTCAACTAATTAACATCATTATTCCGTCTATTAATTAGTCAATGAACGGATATAATGGTGATGGAGGTGGAGAGAGGTGGGGATGGATCTAGCGGTGTAGGCGGTGTAGGCGGTGTAGGCGGTGTAGGCGGTGTAGGCGGTGTAGGCGGTGTAGGCGGTGTAGGCGGTGTAGGCGGTGTAGGCGGTGTAGGCGGTGTAGGCGGTGTAGGCGGTGTAGGCGGTGTAGGCGGTGTAGGCGGTGTAGGCGGTGTAGGCGGTGTAGGCGGTGTAGGCGGTGTAGGCGGTGTAGGCGGTGTAGGCGGTGTAGGCGGTGTAGGCGGTGTAGGGGGTGTAGGCGGTGTAGGCGGTGTAGGTGGTGCTGACCTCCACAGAAGGAGATGCCGGCCACGTTGAGTGACAGGAGCATGGGGATGGATATCTTCAGGTAGTCCCATGATGCGACGTTGTCTCCTGTCCACACCGCGCCTGACCGACAGACAGACAGGCAGACAGGCAGACAGGCAGGCAGGCAGGCAGACAGGCAGGCAGGCAGGCAGGAAGGCAGACAGAGAGACAGATTGAGAGAAAGACGGTCAGACAGACAGACAGAAATAACGGGATCGATAATTCATTTAAAATTTGGAGGGATAATTGATTGACTAATGAATTGATCAATTGATGTCTGACCGAGTCTCTGGGATCCGGAGAAGAAGGATCTGGAGAGGGTGAAGGGTCTCTCTGAGCCCCCCGACCGGGAGACCAGCCCCTCCACCGTGGCTTGGTGCTGGGGGAGAACCACACTGTTCATCTACATTATATAGCTCTATACCACATAGCTCTATACCTATATAAACACTATCGCCACAAGACCACTCTGATCATCTACGCTATATAGCTCTATATGGCTCTATATGGCTCGATCGGCTGGTTGGGTCTGACCTGGTGGAAGCCGTAGAGGTTGTGCAGGTCGCGGTGCTCCCAGCTCCCAGCATGCACTGCGTCCTTGGGCATGGTCTTCTCCGGGCCCCCGAACACGGACGGCTCGTTCATGTCGTTCCACACGAACAGCGACTCTGTGGAGCCCTGGGGGGCAGGAACGCACCACACGTCAAACTAGAGCTGGGCGACTAATCGATTTTTAGTCGTAATTATATTAATGGTAAACAATCGATTCTTTAAACAGAGAATCGATTATTGAAAAAAATATATCGATTAATGTCAACTAATGTTAAAGTGAGTGCGGCAGATGCCGCACTCACTTTAACATTAGTTGACATTAATCGATATTTTTTTTTCAATAATAAAGTTTTGTTGGGGGGGGACGGGGGAGTGTCCTCGGCTCACGTACGCAACAACAACTGTCCCACACGGCGGACACAAAGCAGCAAGTCTCACCTGCCTTTACTCATCTCAGAGAAGATCTCAACCCCCGATTTTGTATACAGTTGTGTTGAGGTTATATTTTTCTCTACACTAATTAAGATATATACTTTATTCATCTCAGCAGAGAAATTCAGGATAATAAATAAAACGGAGAGAATTAATTCGGAGGTCTGACCTCGTGACCTCATGGCTGGCTACAGGCACGCCCTCGTCACGTGATTGGTCACGGAAACACGTCTCGTGTAAAGGGTTGATTATGGTCCCATGTAGGGTTGCCGCGGTATACGGTATTACCGGTGTTACCGGTGTTGAGGCCAACACCGAGTTGTTGTTTTTTCAGTAATAAAAAAAAAAAATCCGTAAAAATTAATAATAAAATTATAATTAAGAAAATTAAAATGTGTAGAATAGGCCACAGTTCTGCTCTGTGCGGAAGAGAATTGGCGCGCTTACTTACAAGGCCGGTAACCATAGCAACGCCGGTAAACAAACCCTGTGAAGCCCAAATCCCTACAAGGGCTCCCCCCGCGCTACGGCCATCCGGAGGCGCACAGAGCTTTTGGCCGTGATATTATGTATAAAATTATATTATACTATTATATATAGAACGTTATAAGACGCTGTCACCGAGAATTGGGGCACTGTCAGACGCTGTCACCGAGTGTGAGAGGAGAATTGACGGAGAAGATGGCGGTTGACCTAGTTTCAAAGTTTATACCGTTTATACTCGGTAATACCGGTGTTGACATGAGTGTATTACTCGGTGTGAAAATGTCCACACCGCGGCAACCCTAGTCCCACGTTCACGCAACGCTAGGGGCTTACGGATCCCTAACGTCCTTGTGGACCCTACTTGCGTTCAACGCAAGGGCCTGACGTGCGCCCCCCAAGAATTGTAACCTTCCGTCGAGGCGACGCAGCAGCCAAGGGCTGTGATTGGTCCGCCTACTAAAACCCGACGCATAACCATAAGGGTTCAAGACTGCGTCGAAGCGTCTGCCTGTTCATTGGGTTGTGTCAACGTGGAACCATAATAAGGCCTTTAGTTGTTGACTTTATAAAGATAGGAGTCTGTGGTTAATGTGTTCTGGGAGATCTGGTTCCTGAACATGTGTGTTAACGTACCGGGTATTTGTCCAGGTGGAAGAGCCCGGCGTACCACGCCCTACAATCTGGGTTACTGTAGTCAAGGTAGCAGCACTCGCCTGTGATTGGTCGGCAAGGATGTCAGTTAGAAAGAGGAGATATTATTCATTCACAGTTTTGACGGGTTATGTTTCATGGGAGGCTGTCAGTGAATGAGTTAGTTATTTACTTACTTAGTCGGTTTCTTATTAATGTAGTTAGTCAATTAGTATGTTTGGTACTTTAGTATGTTAATAAGTAGCTACTTATTTGGTTAGCTACTTATTCGTTTAGCTACTTATTAGTTAGTAAGATTTAGTAAAATGGTTTGTTACTTGGTGTGTACTGTGTACGTGTACTTATTACTCATTAATAGGTTGGTTAGTTACTTGATTAGCTAGTTAATTGGTTAGTTAGTGAGGTGATCCCATACCGGGCCAGCACGATCCCTGAAAGTCACGCCCCTCTCTGTCCTTGACAAAATGGCCGCCTGCACTGGCCTCTCTGTAGAGCGCCCAATCGGGGTCCACCTTGATGTGGGGGTCACTGATTACCACCAACTGAAACAAAGACCACAGGGTTATGCATCGGAGGGTTGGTTAGCTGTGTTAAGACGCAAGACGGCTGCTATGTGAATGATGCTCATACAGGATTATTTCTTTTCGCCAAAGCAACAAAGACCATCACAGCCGTATTGACAAAGCGGGAATGGGACCCGCGTGAGGGGAGCTTCATCTCACTCTGAATTGTAGTCAACATAATAAAGAATAAAAAAAAGGTTTTTCCGATACATGACAGCGGGCCGACCTTCCTCCTCCGCTCCTGCAGGTGGCGCTGCAGGCCGCAGGGGTCCGGGAAGAGGAGGGGGTCCCAGGTGAAGTAGCGCTTGCCGTGCGTGTGCTCGATGTCCAGCCAGATGACGTCGTAGGGGATGCGGTGGCGGTCAAAGCCGGCGTCCACGTCCCGGACGTCCGCCTCGTCCCGGTAGTTCCAGCGGCTCTGGTGGTACCCCAGCGAGAAAAGGGGGGGCAGGGCAGGGTGGCCAGGACGGAGGGGGGGGGGGGACACAGAGGGGGAGGCAGGAGAGAGAGGCCGGGGAGATCACGTACCTGATTACAGGTGTGATCGTCCTCAACACGGGGAACCATCTCAATCTCCACATCGTCATCTGTGTTCTATCACTTTGTTTGTTTCTGAACTTGTTATTTCCCTTGCGTAGGGTTGCTATGGCCTGAGGGGGGCGTGGAGTGTGAGGGGGCGTGGCTCGTGAGAGGGTTGTGGCCTGAGGGGGCGTGGCTTATGAGGGGGCGTGGCTTGTGAGGGTCTGTTGTATGAGGGGGCTGTGATGTGAGGGGGCTGTTGTGTGAGGGGAGTGGCTTGTGGGGGGGGGGCGTGGCTTGTTAGGGGCTGTGGTCTGAGGGGGCGTGGCCTGTACTGTGAGGGGGCGTGTCTTGTGAGGGGCATGTCTTGTGTCGGGGGCTGTGGCGCCAGGGGGGCCTGGCTTGTGCCATCCTAGCCACTCCGCTACCATGCCCTAGTAAAGGTGTCTTATATGGATGCCCTGGCATGTGTCCGTCGTAGGTCCACTGAAGCTAGCCATGGGCTCAAACTAACATTGTCTCTTTAACACAGAACAGCACACAGACCTGTTAGCTGGGCGTACTGGGAGAAGACCAGAGCTGGAGAGGGTCCCAGGAGCACCATGCAGTCCATCACCCCCCCCTCAGACACCCAGTGGACGTC
The DNA here is from genome assembly GCA_900291075.1 of Melanogrammus aeglefinus. NCBI lineage: Eukaryota > Metazoa > Chordata > Actinopteri > Gadiformes > Gadidae > Melanogrammus > Melanogrammus aeglefinus. The sequence continues at coordinate 138,003 of OLKM01000423.1, forward strand.
CGTATGGGGCGGGGCCGGGCTTCCAGTGCGCGGCGGCCCCTCGTCGTCCTAGCAACAAGCAGGGAGTGTGATGTCATTTGGTTAACTGTTGTTCAAATGAGGACCCAGTACTGGTCCTGGGGGGGGGGGGGGGGCAGGGAGGGTTGGTGTGGGGGGGTGTACCTGGCGGTCCTGCTGGCTGTATCGGAGGCCAACGTACGTCTCGGAGCCGTTGAGCCAGAACACGCCCAGGGTGCTGGCGGGGCGGTGGGCCAGCAGCAGGGGCACCGAGCCGTACAGACCCAGCCGGCGGTGGAGCTTGTAGCCGAACACGTCCAGGTTGTACAGCCGGTAGGGCTCACCGTCCCTGGGTTGCCCAGGATCAAAGGTTAGGGTCAAAGGTTAAAGCACTGACCCCCAGAAGATACCTTCTCCTGGATGCCTTGCTATGGTCGATATAAATAACACGAAAAAGACCCTTCTTCAATAGCTTAAGGTTGTTTTTAACTCTCCACACACTCGAAGTTTGGGCTACTATTTTGACTCTTATCTGGGTGGTAGGGGGGGCAGTAGCTCAGGAGGTAGAGCGGGCTGACTTGTAACCGGAGGTTGCTAGTTCAATCCCCGGCTCCTCCTAGCTGAGTGTCAAGGTGTCCCTGAGCAAGACACCTCACCCTAACTGCTCCTTGCGAGCTGTCTGTCGCCTTGTATGGTTGACACCGCCGTCGGTGTGTGAACTGTTTTATGTTGCTTTGGATTAATGCCCTTAATTAAAATGTAAATGGTCAATTAACAACATGTGTTACAATGATGCTAAGGATCTTAAAGACACCAAGGCACTGTGGATCAAAGTTCCCTGATATCACAGCTGTCATATGTACGGAACAACAGCTTCCTGTCCAATCTGGACTGCTGTGATAGAACCGCCTGTGTTTAGTACGTCTTCACTGTTTTCTGCACCGCGGTGTATCCGTGTGAACATGGGTACCGGGTGTCTCCTAGCAACAGGCCATCGGCGTGCTCAGGGAGGCCGTACACATGGCTGTAACCATGGAGACGCAGGTCGGCCCCGATGCCACAGGGACCTGGAGGTAAAGTTTGGTTTCAGTGTGGTTTTGTGTTACACCGGCATCGATTATCGTGGAAAATATCGATGAGGACTGAGGGACACAAACCGTTCGCTTTGACGTCGGTAAATTCTCTGAAAGTCTCTTTCCATAGCCCTTCGTCATCCACCTGATGACAAACAAGCGAAAAGACAAACCATGAACTCAGTCTGTTTATCACAAGAGATTAAAACAAGAACTCCCAAGTGTAGTGCGTTCCCATACCTCACTACCATCATCACCACTGCCTCTGCAGGAACCAGAAAACCAACATAACAAATCTACGTTTCATGGAACCGCGTGCATGTATGTACTCTTGTACTCTTGAGAACAGTAATCAGTACTCAGAGTACTCAGGAATAACTCTTGTGACTCCTGTTCACCTGGGTCGACTCTGCAGGGTTTCGAACCACAGCCGGCCTTGACAGTTGAACGTGGCGACAACTTCCTCCCCAGACAGGATGTCAAGGCGAAGCGGGAAGCGCCAAACGCGAAGCTGGTGTAGCCCGGAGGACCAGGTGAGCGTGACGGAGATGCTGCTGTGGTCTTCTACTCTCAGCCTGAGAAACCACAAAACACCACCCAAGTGGTGAACTAGTGGTACTGCAGGGACACCACAGTACGGATGATATTCAAACAGGGATTAGATTGTTTAAAAAGACAACAAATAACTGATTTAGATTCAATGTTTATGCCAAACGATAACTCATAACATGGAAATTAACGTTATTATTTAGGTGAATATATAAATAAATATATTTGTTTATTTGCTCAAAGTATTAACATCTACCTTAGTATTCATTTTCCTACCCTAGCCCATCGTTCAAACACCACCTGGGTGGGTCTCTAATGGAGGGGCGGGACTTACTGGTGACACTCTGGTTCTCCAATGAGGACATCTGGAACCCGGTAACGTGCTTTGATTGGCTGTAGCTCGTCCAATGAAATCCTCACTACCCCACTTGGACCAACTGCCAGGAGAAGTATCAGTCTTTCCTGTAAAAAGACTTCAGGGTGAGAGGGGTGTCCACACCTTCATCTACAGTATGTCTTCTGCTACTATGTAAAACATTTTACATTATATATATACTTTATGTGAATCAATCTGTCTACCTATCTATATCTATTTATATATACACACACACACACACACACACACACACACACGCACACATACATATATACACACATACTGAATATACACAATTACAGATATACACAATACACAGTTGATGAATTAAACTAAATATATTGGATCTTAAGAGGATTGTAAAGATAGGTGTCAGTTGAGTTTTAGGGGAGAAATGTGTGTATCTAGGCCCATAGTTATCTTATTATGTCAATCAGATTGTAGTGATGAGTCACTCAAAAGACATCATGATAAGTCATTTAAAAGAAATGCAGAAGAGAATAATGGAACCTGGAAGTGTCAAACTCAGCTAAGACGGTGCTGTTCGAATGAACGCGACTGAACGTGACCTGAGATGATCCCACACCTGGTTCTCAGTTCGCTGAACCTCAAAACACGCTCCTGTCGCTGTCAGAACCATGGAGTCCAGCAGAACCTCGTACTTCCTCCTGGGACCCACGGCCTGTCTCCTGAACCAACACGGGACGTGTTTTTTTCATACGTTGTGAATCACTTCTGTGGCCTATTGTCCTATATGTTTACCGTACACACCTGTAAAAGGCGACGTCATCGCACGTTCTAAAGATGTCTGGCCCCTGGTCATCAGGAACCCCGCTGTCGACCAGAGACAAGCATGAGAACATGGTAGGCCGGTGCTCATTGAAAGGTTATAAAATACATACAGCCTGCCATTACAGAAACGCTCGGTACGCTGAGGTGAAGAGGAACTTTTTGAAAATTAAATGAGGTCTTTATTTGTTTGGGACAAGTAGTAAGAAAGATGGAGGGTTACAGAAGCAGGAAGTGTGGCACAACACAATCCTCCCCAAGACCTGCCTGTTACGGTTAGTTTGGCTGCAGCAATCGTAGGGATTTATGTCGACAGAGCGCATGTATGATCAGTGGTGCCAAATTGACTCGCTGCGGCCATGCATGCACTGACATGGTGTCAGATACCAAACGTCCCCACGATACAAAGCAAGACTCTGTATCCTCTCACGTAGAAGCGAACGCTTCACTCACCAAACCGTGTTCAGGTCTTGTGCTGCCATGGCGCAGACCGGCGTGTCTCTGGGGTTCAGGGCTTATTATGGCCTTCATCAGAGAATGTCTAAAAGGAGACGGGCTCTGCTTTTATTAGCCTGCGTTTCTGGGGATCCACGTCAGGCGCGTCGTTAGGGCGCACCGAAACCGTCACTAGCACGCAGGACGGTACCCCCCCCAACCTCTGGGCTAAAGCCCGGGATGTTTTAAGTTGCTAGCATGATCAACGTGAATACAAGGGGGTGGGAAGTCTGACACCGAGGCGCCGATGCTCGTGTCCAGTGGCGTCACTATGCTGTTTTATTCGGGGCCTAAAGTCTAAAGCCTCGGATGTTATTTAATTAGCCCCGAATATGATCTTTGGGAAAAAAATAAAATAAATAAAAATATTCTTAAACATTTATAAGTAGCCTAGTCTAGATAGTCCTTCTGGCAAGAGAATAAACAACAACCTGTTTACCACCTCAAGTGAATTAACCTATCCTATCCCCAGTCAGATCCGTGCGTGTGTATACATGTGTATGGTCTGCCTCACTTGTATTCATTTTACTCTGCAATAACTTGAATAGAACTTTAGATGTTTGGGGATAAGGGTTAGCATAGCAGTCAGGTAGCTGCATATTTCGTTTATTTAGATAAAGCATTATGAAAAAGTTTGCATGCACAATAAAGAATACAAATTAATTTGGCGCCCAGCATTTTCATTTTCCCTCTGGGCTAAGCCCCGGATGTTTATGAAACCTAGAAATCTCCACCTAAATCTATTCTTTTGAGTAGAGGCAATAAAAATGCGATAGGCGTGGAAGGGAGACGGCGAAGGGAGGAAGGAGAGGAGAGAAGGATTAGAGGGGAGAAGGAGAAGGGAGAAGGAGTAGTATTTAGTGACCAACTGTAGCCTATGGAGTCTATCTATTGTGTGTGTGTGTGTGTGTGTGTGTGTGTGTGTGTGTGTGTGTGTGTGTGTGTGTGTGTGTGTGTGTGTGTGTGTGTGTGTGTGTGTGTGTGTGTGTGTGTGTGTGTGTGTGTGTGTGTGTGTGTGTGTGTGTGTGTGTGTGTGTGTCTTGTGGCAACCTGGGCCGGGCCAATTAAGCAGATGGAGAACACCTGTGGAACAGGTGGAGAAGCAGGGCTTAAATAGCCTGCTTCTCCACTCATTCGGGGCTCTCCCAGCCATGTGGATCCAGCACGGAGAGACCGGTCCTCGTCGGTGACGGGATTCCACCCACAAAGGAGGGGGACCGTGGATTCCTCTCAGGTTTTTTTGTTATTTGTATTTTGACAGACTTTATGTTACTTTTGGAATAAACACGCCTTTTTGGGTTTTTCCTCCTCAAAATGGTGTCCTGTTTAGGAGGAGGTGGTTCGCTCACCGTGCCGGGTTGCCACATATGGTGGAGGATGCGGGCAACTCGACCGAGCTACGGGCCGTTTTTGGAGGCAACACCAACCTCAAGCCACCCCCAAACAGAGACGCCGCAGCCGGAGACGACGCAGCGGGAGACGAGCCACGCCGGCAGCAGAAGCAGCATGCTGCGCGACGGACCGCCGCCCCTCCGAAAGGCCACCCGAGGCTTCAGCAAAGGGTGGACGAGTGTGGCAACCCGGCCCAGGCCAATTAAGCAGATGGAGAACACCGGTGGAACAGGTGGAGAAGCGGGGCTTAAATAGCCTGCTTCTCCACTCATTCGGGTCTCTCCCAGCCATGTCGATCCTGCACGGAAAGACCGGTCCTCGTGCATGGGTGACGGGATTCCTCCCAGTTTTTTTTTGTTATTTGTATTTGAGACTTAATGTTTTTGGAATAAACATGCCTTTTTGGCTTTTTCTCCTCAAAATGGTGTCCTGTTTGGGAGGAGGTGGTTCGCTCACCGTGCCGTGTCTATTTAGTGTGTTTATCTTTATGGTGTGTATCTCTATGGTGCGTGTGTATCTATATTCTGTATACCTATGGTGTGTGTGGTAGGCAATAACTCCAGTTTAACCAGTGAATGAGTCTTCTCTTTGAAAGCTTGCTCCTTCTCACTCCTCAAAGGCCCGTTCAGGATGCTGTTAAATTACTGTTTCAATGGAGAAGCCATCTCGCAGAGCGCTCAGAGCAGATGTTCTCGTGTGGTAACATCGCCCTCTGCTGTCCACATCCGCTCAATACACACGCAGGGACGCAAGATCACACGTTACTTCCTATTCACCAACTTCACATCAAACAGTAACTCACTCGGGCAGACAGTAAGGTGAATTGAATGAATACTTTTTTCGTTTTGAAGTATGAATCTAAATCAGTCAAATCAGACTCATCCCTTTAATAAAATGAGGGAGGTCATTTAAGATCAAAGTTGAAATAGCCGCTCACTGTTACCAAGGCCAACAGAGGGCGGCGACCCTGCGTTGAGTTTTACTAATTAGCTCACCTGCCGCAGCTCGCCTGCCACGTGTTTTTAATTAGTTAATTGGTTGCATCTGGTGCGTTTCACTTAAGAGGGAATCAGACAGTAGCCTAGCGACATTGGTGTCCTCAACTGTTTGGCAGTGTAGCGTCTCCCAAGCGTGGTATGTTGTGTTCCCACAAACTGAACGTGTGCGTACTGTTTTGAGGTCTGTTGTGACTTATTTGATATCTCTTCCTGTTTCACAGGTTAAAGACTTTTGTAGAATTGTGTGGTAAAGCACAACTGGTGTGACTTGTATGTTGAATATAAATCACTGATAATGTATGAAGGAAATCGGGGGTTGTGGTGGTTTAACTCTCATTTGAAAATTAAATAATGATTCTACCTGAAAGTAACATTTTAGAGTCTATGCATTCAAACTTGTCAAAGTAAAAGGTAAATCACTCTTGACAACTACTCAAATAATTAGTACAACTTTATATTAAAAGGCTGGATTAGTTATTTATCTTATCTTATTTGAGGATTTTCCCAAAATCCCTGAATTTGTATTGTCATTCATTTATCTGATTTAATGGAGATGGTAGATGATAACTGTGGGACAGTGCCCGTTTGGGGACCATGAGAGTAAGCTGTTCCTTCCTTCCTTCAAAGGTCTAACATGGACATTTAACTGGAGTTCTGTAAGTATCCCAACTTAACCATGAAGATGAACTGCGAACTGTAAGTCATAAGTTTCTCATTACTCTTTGGCACAGTGGTGTATTTGGGCTTCCTGGTGAGTTAACCCATTACCTGAAGGTTGACCTGAGTAGTAAGGATGTTTTATTGGTTCATGGATTGCTTAGGTGTTTGGTTTATGTTGGTTTTAATGATTTGTTAAAATGGTTACAGGCTTTAGGTTATTGTTGTAAGCTGGAGTAATGGGTTAGGTTCTGATGTTTTAGTCTTCTTTCCAGCTACTATACTGAGCTCTGCATCTTCATCACGTGAGTGTTGCTTTACTGATGAGGATGTGGTCTGAGTGAGCAGAGGTGCATACTGGGATACAGAGCTGTCTCAAGTCCACAGGTCTGTAGACACGCCGCCTCAGGGGAAACCGAGTATTTGAGAAACCATCGTGACATCAGTTACATGGACTGGAATGTTCTTTAAGATGGAGACAGGGATTCAGAAGGAGAAACACCAGGGGGAGTTGAGGGGGGCTCCTCATCTCAACAACTAAAACACAACTTCAGTCTGACCCAGAGAACCATGGAACACATTCAACAGTCCCCTCCAGGCATCGTGACTCCTCAGGAAAAGTTTCATTTCCAAGAAGGTATCTTATTTGGGGCCATCCCCAGATGGATCCTACTCCTCAAGAGACGCCCCCATCCACTGGGTGATCTTCTGAACAGATGACCTCCTTCCCGTCATCAGGCTGACTAAAGCTGCGCCATTTGCATCTGTGAAGGCCCCTCATTCAGGAAACCACTGGACTACAAAGACATGACTTCAGAGACGTTGAATCAACCTGGGACACATTTTGGAGACGCCAAGCATAAACCATCACCAATGTGGGACGCCACTGAAGAATGTTGTACATAATTTATGTCTCTGGAGACATTGGTTGTTCTGGGTGCCCTGGCAGGAGAGCCGGGGGTGGATGATGGAATGTTATTTGGCATGAGGTTTTTACCCTGCATGATTGTTTTGCCTTTTTATGGCTCAGTGGTGTGTGTGTGTGTGTGTGTTTGGGTTTGACATGAGATGGATGATTTTTGAGCATCGCTAGGGTTCTACTGTGTTTGTCTCCCACACACACCTGGCATGGGGTTCTACGTGTGTTTGGTTCCACCTGGCATGGGGTTCTACATGTATGTCCTGGGTTCTATGTGTGTGTGTGCCCGGCTTGCTTTGACAGTGATAATGTTCATACGGGGTCCGTGTGATTGGCTTGGGATATTGGAATGGTCAAATAAATCATGCCTGATGGACTGCCACATGTTTACTTAAGGGCCTCCAGTAGACATGAAGAGCCCTGAGCAACGCTCCGGAGCGATATCCAACACACTGGGGAGGAAGGAGAGTACCCAAATCAAATGTAAAAGGATGCAAGCGGCGTGTTCAGATCAGCGACTTCAAATTAGGACTACACCAATCAGGATCAATGGAGGATGGACACCTAAAGACATTCCACAAGAAGAGTCTGAAGTTGGAAAGGGACCTTAATGGGTATTCAAGATGACCTTCGGACCTGTAATGAGACGACTCTTCCTACCTGGCTGGATTGATGGAGAGCCCTGTGGATCTTGTCTTGCTCTCAATTGCACGTCTTCCCAGGCTGTACTGTATTTGTTTCGGACAGGACTAGCTGAACGATTGGTTCCCTTAAGTCAGAACCAATCTGGGAACTCCAACTAGTGCGCTCTTCAAGCTGAAGTTGTGCTCTTCAGCTGAGGAGGTAAGGAAACCTTCACTGGGGCTTCAAGGTGTAAAGAGGAGAATGTTTCAAAATGTTCCATGGTACTCTGAAGACCGTTGTGTTCCACTGGCTGAGAGGAAGAACCCTCACATCTTCCCCCTTGGCCTTTCTCCTCTGAGGATCCTGGCGCCATCTAGAAGGATATTCCAGCTCATGTAACTGATGTCACGACAGATTCTTGAATACTTGGTTTCTCCTGCGGGGCATGTCTATAGAACTGAAGACTTCACAGCACTGTATCCCAGCATGCATCTCTGCTCACTTGGACCACACCCCCATGAGTAGGATGCAACACTCTAGTGATGGAGATGTAGAGTTTTATAAGTAACGAGGGAGCAGCAAAGGTGATGGCAGGTCAAGTCTGTAAATCTTTAAACCATGAAGATGGTTGGATAGTTCAGGAATTGGGCTTCTTTTTATTATGGGCAGTCCTTTTCACTCGGATGTCCACATCTAACTGGACCTGTACATGTGGTGGCTGGCTGGCATGATTTGCTGTTGGTGATGAGACGGTCAGGGTGACGCTGCAGTGCTAGGGTCGCTCTCTGTGAGCTCAATGTTTAGATTTGCTCTGTATGGTTTGTACCCATAATCTAGATAATTGTAAAATGGTTTTGTATTGAATGATTTTAGGTTTAAAGTTGTTGTGGGACATACATGGTAGTTTGGTTCTTCGTACGGTTTTGAGTGATATAACTTGTACACACTGGGTGCATAATAATTTAAAGGTACACTAAATAGTAGTAATGACCAACAGCAACAAACAGATCACATCAAGGTAAGTCTGTTGGCTGTATTTTAATGAAGACCATCGCTGGACTTCAGGATCTTCCTCCGTTCAGCTCAAGGTGAGGCGCTGGTTCTGTTATTTCTTTGGTTGGTTCCGGCCGGAATGTTCGTATTCCAGTCGGACGGTTTGTGCTTCCCGCCATGGAGATTCTGAGTGCGGTAACTTGATTTAGTCCCAATTTTTAGTATAGAACATTGTAGTCTTGACAATCATAAGAAACCACCAGGCAGTTAGTTGGACGGGAGTCCCCTGAGGGAATCTGGCGGAACGTTCTGGATTGCATTTGCGTAACCTCGAGCCGTTTTACTAACTATTTTTCCGTCGTTTCCATTGGGAATTGTTGCCCCTTATCTTAACAACTTAAGTTTCATATTAAATACATACTGACATGTATGTCGTATATGTAGATAATTTCCGTTGGTTGCGCCGTACTTTTAACCACGTTGACGTGACGGGACTTTCGCTGCGTACAAAACGGCGTTCTACTTGCGGGCCCATTTTTGACATCCGTGAAGGCTGAAGATCATTTCAAGGTGGAAGACAATTTGACATTTCTTCAACGGAACCCAGCACCTGAATATGGCTGAGTATATTTGAATTAATATCGATACTGCTTAGTGTTCTCTGTTACTTCAGCTTTTGTACGTTCTAAATATCTGCTGTCATTAATTGCCACAGAAATTAAACCCTAACCAATGGAATGACGTTAAGCAACAACTTTGGTGCAGTGTTACCAACTGGATAATATCAAAGCTAAAATAATGGCCGTCCTTCCCACATGTTAGAGTAGAAGATACTCAAGAACTGTACAAGGTTAAAAAGGCAACATGTAGTTTGTCCCAAGGTGTCTGCCTCCTCACCCAGAGCCAGACCTCCACCTCCTCACCCAGAGCCAGACCGCCACCTCCTGTCAGAAGTCCTCCAGAACAGGTCAGTGCTCTGGTGTGTGAGTAGTCTTCTCAGGTCAGTTTCAATGCATGGCCTGAACCACTTCTTTAAACTTGTGCACTGCTCTGTCTTCATTCCCAAAAACGGGATGCTCATGTCTGGTCTCAAGTCTTTTCTGGCCTTGATTTATAAAATAATAGTTAAATGAATTGTGTAACTCGGTTTCGGATGAATCAATTAAGTTTATTGTTGGGCAAATGCTGATGTAAACCTCCTGCTGTAGCTGAAAGGTGAGGCTGGGGACCGGAGGCTTGTGGTGCCAGGATGGACCGGAGACTGGGGCTGGAGACCAGGGGCCTGCAGCACCGAACCAGAGGGTAATCATTGTCAAGGTCATCTGAAACACTAAAATCCACCATAGTTTAGGTCTGGTTTTGATCATCTTATGACTTTAAATCAGTGCCAAGCTGTGATTTGAGTTAATTCATACGGGCTTGTGTAAGAATCATATGAGCCATTATTGTTACTAGTGCTGCCACGACCGTAGTGGATGAATTGCTGAACGCGACAATCTGCAGACGTTGTCTAATTTAAGTGTTTAAATATGTTTTAAATTTATCTTCCATTTTAAAAGTGAACCTCAGATGCAGGAGGTGGGGTGTGTTTTGTCCCCAGGTGATTTACTGCTGAGACCAACTGTGTTTGTAACCAGACCAGGAATCCATGGCTGAAGGAGCTGATGGAGGAGCCGTGCTGAAGGAGCTGATGGAGTCGTGCTGAAGGCCCTGTCTGGGGGAGGAGCTGGTGGAGGCCCTGCCTGGTGAAGGACATCTGTCGTGGGGTAGATGGAGCTTGACTCTGAAATGATCATCACATTCACTGCCACTTCTCGTTGAATACTGCTACCACAAACTACCGGCGTTTGTACCCTATATACCAGACGACTACATCTGTTTTACCACATGTTGAACCAAGTCTTCCGCTGTTTGTTCCAGACCAGGACTCTGTCTGAGGAGAGCTGATGGAGGAGCTGAGACGCTGGAGGACGACTAGGAATCGACAAACAAGGATTCCTCTTAAGTTTGAATTTACTTACATGGTTGACTTGAAGGGCAAAATACAGCTGTTACTTTGACATGCGTTAATCAACTACCACTGTGTTTTCTTACTAGAACGTGTTTCTGGAGCGGAGGCGAGCTGGTAGGGGAGCCGTGAATCTGGAGGATGACCATCACTCTACCAACAAGGATTGTGAGTTTGTATTAACCTAACAACGAAGTGGAAATAAAGGGCTTAAAAATAAGACAAACTACATGTTTGTTACCAGACGTTGGGGCCAGACTCGTGCTGTTTGTTCCAGACCAGGGCTCTGGCTGAGGAGAGCTGATGGAGGAGTCAAGACTCTGGAGGACGACATCACTCTACTAATCAGGATCCTCGTAAGTTTGCATAAAATAAACAGAGTGGACTTGTCGTAACGCAGGATTAGTTTGTCCAGTAAAAGTTATGCCATACTACGTTGGTTGGTTACCAGACAAACTACAGCTGCTACTTTGTTACGTGCCATAAGAGCCCAACTACTCCTGTGTTTGTTACCTTACATTAGAGATAAATTAAGTTTGCAACCAGACCAGGAATCTGGAGGAATGATGGAGAAGCCGTACATCTGGAAGGCAAATCCTGAGGACAACCAGGACTCTACCATCAAGGATTCCTCGTAAGTTTGCATTATCTGGACAAAGTGGACTAGGTAGGGGGCTGGGGGTTCAACTCTCAAACCAATGGTGCCGGGTTCAAGTCCTCAGAATACAGTGATGCGTCCTTGAGTATGGCACCCTAAAGCCTGCCTGCTCCTTAATGACTTATCTTTGGTTCAGATAATGTGGCATCTTTAATATGTGAACCTAATCCATGTCCTTCTTTGGTCCGGGCAGACACACCTGAGCTGAACCTCACCTGATCCTGTTTGGTCGGGGGTAGACACACCTGAGCTGAACCCGCCCTGATCCTGACATCCTGCTGGTCCCGACTCCTCAGTTCATCTGAGCCTCGTCCGCTAGACGACCTGCTGAGCTCGGCAGTCTCAGGCTGATGGATCAATGACCTCCAGTGGGAGTGACCTTCTTGACCCCACATGTAACCGTGTGCTTTCACACGCCTTTCTCTCACAGCTGTCACTAACCTCACTACTTCACTACTCTCTACTGCTTCTTCTTCCTTCTCTGTGGTTCGAACCTTTAGACTGAAGGCGCGTCTTCCTGCCCTCAGAGGGTTCAGCGTTAGGGTTGAGAGTCAGGGTTTAGAGTCAGGGACAGAGCTGGTCAGGGAGGACTGCATTTACACAAACCTCTTCACTTGCTTTTGGAGACATTTGGTGGTGACATTTTGAAAAGATTCATTTGGGGGAAAAAAATCCTCTGCTTTCCTTTACAAAATTGTATTAAACTTCTGTCAAGTGTTTTTGTTTATATAATAAAATCCCACATTGACTTCTACATTGTTTGGTGCGGTTCATTTAATTGTCCTTTAACTTGGTTAATGTCAAGCTAAACTCCTGCAATACATTTAATATGCATGATTGTTATTCAGCAATGTTCACATAATACATTTTGTAAAAATAGGAAACCTCCATTACTACTAAATTCATGTATTTAACAATGTACATACTACCCCGCAGGCCATTCTCTGCTACTACAACACGTTCAATCCACCAACCCGTCTCGCATCAATGTACTATAGCTACGTTGGTTCAAACGGAAAATGTAGTTTGGTGTGAGACTGTTGTCCAGCAGAGAGCTGTCATACACCTTAATTATACACCTTAGTTATACAGGAATGTCTGTGTTTACATTTTCAAATGTTCTTGTGCTGGTCTAGTTTGTCTCCAAATAACTCTGCCTCCAGCAACAGGATTGGTCGAAACATGAAGTGAAATAAAAGCCCAGTTTAACAGATCTGAGGTCGGCTGGGGTCAGATTTTGGATCATGAATGTAGTGAACGACGTCTGAGCTAAATATAACCACCTGTAACTTGGTGCGTTTCCTGGAGCTCGGAGGACGGGAGGATTCGTGTTTACCTGGTGAAGCATTATGAAAAAATGTTCATGCAAAATAAAGCATAGAAATAATTTCGGCATTTTCATTTTCCGTCTGGGCTAAGCCCCGGATGTTTATGAAACCTAGAAACACCCCTGCTCGTGTCACTACCGCAAAGTGACACCAATGTCACGGTTTTGTCTTCGATGCTTTGTAGCTCTGAAGCATTTGCGATACAATCAGGAATAATATTTTAAAGCCCCATGCAGCTTTGCGCGCCCATATGACAGACACCGTTGAGGTCAGCCACAGATTCACGACCATGTCGCCCTCTGGCGGTGAGTATATGACAACGGTCTGCCGATGTTATCCAATGGTATCCATTATCCAACCCCGGACATATTGAACAAACGTCATTATTTTAGGGTGTGGTTGTCCGTTTGGCGTCTTACATGTAAAGCACCACTAGATGGCATTGTTGCTGCACGCTTTTTAACGATTTCATTTGTTGACTTGCAAATAATAGTATCATACCTATCTATAGGGCGATGTTGTATCATATACGGTTCCGTTTTAGAGAAAAAACTAGATATTCTTTTTATCTCATGCATAGAGTGACTATCAGTTTTAAAGTTTAGTTGGCGCTGCATTGAATTAGATGGGATGGGAATATATAGAATTGGGCACTGAGGCGGTGCACGGCGTCCCGCCTCCAAATATCATTGAATCTTTCGGGTGAAACATCACGAGATTTCACCTGGGAGAACTGTCTGGGTGATCAGCCCCGAACGAGAACCAAAGTGTCGAGAGGACCGTGAACATCGAGTCCGCCCAGGTCACGGCCCGCCCCGTCCCGGTCCTACCGAGTGACCGCTCCTCTGCACCGGAGCACCTGCACGTGAAGCGAGGGAAACGCGCCGCGGGACGCGCCGAGTCGCTGAGGAGGTGACGGCGCATGACGTGACGTGATCTCCTGGGGGTGGACGCGGCGGGCGGGCGGTCGCGTGCTCGGGCACAACAAGCACAGCGGGGGCTGCTCGGACGTCTCGCGCAGGCACTGCAGTCTGGACCACGAGCTGTCTGGCAGGAGAAGGAGGATGCGGCGCGCGGTCTCTGCTTCTGACGTTCACGTTGCACTGACGTAGACGCGAGGGACGCGAGGGGATCCGAACCGACGTACGAACAGGGCAGGAGGATATCGGAACAGTTTTTTCTGTTTTTAAAACAAGTAATTATCATTCGGTTGGTTTTGAAGCGCCCGAGCCATGGCGGAGAGAAGTGGCCGGTTGAGTTTCCCCGGGAGCGGGTCTCTCAACAGGCCGGTCCCGATGAACCTGTTCGCGACGTGGGAGGTCGACGGCTCGTCGCCTAACTGCATCCCCCGGTAAGAGAGTTGGTGCCCGGGCCCCAGTGCCCCGCTGCTGCCCCGGCTCTTTAAACTTTAGACCCAGGCGGACATGCTGTCTGTCGGTCTGTCACACGCAGCTGAGCGACACTTCACCACATGTTGTCTGGGTGGGCTAGGACCAGAGATGGGGGGGTCTACTGTTACCCCTACATCATTGAATCTTAAAGCCAACTGATTGTATGTGTTTAACCATGGTGGCTGATGTGTTGTCACTGTGAGACGACAGGTAATCCTTTCTTAAGAAAAGCACAATTTGAACGATGGTTTTTATAACACTTCATTACAAAATAACGGGACCTGATGATAAGTAGGATGGAAGTATCCCGAAAACCCACATCCCGTTTTTTTTTAAAAAAAAAACAGATAGGCTAGATGAGTTTGTTTCTCTGAGAACGAACCTGCTGCATCACACATGTTCCCGGAGTTCAAATCCTAACAGGTGACATGTTATGTGGGGCAGAGACTGATCATGTATGTTCAGGCACTTAACGCACCGGAGTGGACGGTGGAGTCCTGTCCCAGTGTGTGATTTAGTGATTCTTCTCCCCGCTGTATCCGTCCTGATTATGCAGGGGATTCAATCACCTTCAAGCCCCCTTAGGACAAGGTAATCATCCTCTGGCAGCAGAAACTGATCGGCTCACTGTCGCGTGCAACAGCAGAATGCGGCGTTGTTGGAGGCGTTTGAGTTGCCGCCTTAAGAGTCACCGGTCTGGAATCCGTGTCACCGCTGCTTTGACCTGCTGCTGGTGGCGGTGTCGTTGAGGCGCAAGGCGTTAATCCAAACCCATTGCTCCGCGCGGTGATGTTTTACGAGGGTCCCGTAGTCTGTCTTTCAGAAGCTGCCAGGCGCTCTAAGGAAAGTCTGACGGTTGTGATGACACCTTTACCGAAAGATCTTCATCAGCTGAAGATGATGAGGTCGGAAATAAATCACCCCGAAAAGGCAGGATCATCATAGCGACAGATTTACCACACCTCATAAGTCATAACTCCTGAGGCAGCCGTTTCATTGGTTCAATTCACACCCAAGTCCCGAACTCCTCGCTCATTGGCCAAGAGGAGGATGGAGACGATGGCACCAACTTCCTTTTCCCGGGGCCTTGGAGCCCGCGATGAGTTGTAAGCAGATTAGAGCAGAGTGTACCAGAGGATTGGTTTTCCCAGGGCCTCACAGTAGCTCAGCGAGCTAAGCGTTTACACAGGTCTTGGGTTCCATACCTTCTGGAGGACGGGTTGGCGTTTTGCTGTCAGGACTGACGGTAAACCGGCCGAAGTCCTTGACAGGCGGTGGAAGCACTGATCCGGCTCAACATTGATCCCTGTGTGTCTTGTCCAAGTGCTTTGGTAACGTGTTTATATCTCACATCTTCCTCCTCCTCCCCCCATCACCCTGACAACTGTCTCCCCCTCGTCTCCCTCACCCCCCCTATCTCCCCCTCTACCCCCAGTCTCCCCCCCCCCACCATGTTAATTAATTAACCATTAATTAACATGCAGTATTAAGCATGAACTCACAATCCCCACTGGCAGAGCAAGGCATGACCCCTACCCAGGTTATGGCCTTAATTACCACTGGCAGAGCAAGGCATTAAAGGTTTGGGGTTTGATTCTATGCTGAGAATGTATGCACTCACAAAAGGGCCAACATCACTGGATGTTACACAGTTGCTAGCCACAGCTGGAAGATGAGTTTAATTGATTCATGGTTCATTCAGGTCTTATGGCATAAATCAAGCCGATGATATGGACGACTGATCAACACAATTAGGCTCCATAATCCTTACAACTGTTTCCGTCTTTGAAAGTCAATGTCGGCTCCAGCGTGTTGATTGGTCAGTCGCTGCCTACCAGGGGGATCTGCCCTGGAGGTCATCAACCAATCAGGTTTCCCCTTGCATAATAAACCTTTGTGTCAGTGTGTGGAAGACGTCCTGTCCTGTGCATGTGGACTCGATGGAACGGTGGATGAGGTCATGATTATTATCAGGATGTACTTGTGTTCCAAGATTGCCTTTGCCATTGTGTTGCACCGCGATGCTAATAGGGACGGGAAACCGCAGGGAAGACGGTGTATTAATGTGTGCCGATACCATTTCTGTGCAGCAGTGATATATTTTCTGCGGTTCATTCTGTCGGTGAATGCCATTGTTTTTAAATGACAGAACAGAACATAGTTGGTATGTGAAATCACCTTCAGAGATATGTATAATATATATATATATATATATATATATATATATAAGATATATATAATATAATCATTCATTATTTGCGTCTGTTATATACATTATATATATATATAATATCTATGTTTTATATATATCACCAATATCAGATATCTATAATACCCCACAGCTATTCCCTTCATTTGCGTCTGCTTAGATTACATTAATGTTCCCCATACTTAATCTTTTTCTTCTCCTCATCCCCAGATGTCAACAATGCTAATCATGCTAACAAATGCTAATGAATGAATGTCTAAAATCCACCTGCGTCCCCCCCTGTATAACATCAATGGTTCTGGGTCGAGGAAGCTCTTGTTTTCTCGCCCTGCCTGCTGCATGTTCTTTTGAAGTGCAGCATCCATGTTGGACATCTTTGAAGCAGCAAGCGTGCCCACAGACGGTATCTCTAAGTGCTGCCAGAGACAGGAAGGGTGAGGGGAGGGGGGGGGGGGGGATGAGGACCGGACCCTCAAGGGGGCAGGGTGCGGCGGATGGGGGGCGGGGGCGGGGGGGGAGGGGGGGGGAGGGGGGTTGTAGGAGGCGCTGGAGCCAGTAGGTCGTCGGTTTTTTAAGAGCCCTAGTTGGAGGAAGAGGAGGAGGAGGAGAAAGTGCATGCGATGCTGTTTTGATTCCCAGCGAGATAGTCCGTCTTTTGTGTGCCCGGGGGTGCTTGAGAGCTGGCACTGGATGGAATGCAGAGTGGGACGAACCAGGAGGTCGTGTTAATGGGCCGCATTGTCTCACCGCCTCCCCCCTACTGGTCGCTGCTGCCGGCTCCCTGCTGGGATGAAGCAACAACAACACAACATATTGTGGTGCTTGGCTGCCACTACCTCCTTATGCATGTGAGATGGGAGCGATGAGACGCAGGATAAAATGTGCTGGGATTCCCAGAAGGAAGATTACATGTTTATTGTCGTGTGCTTGTTAATTGTAAAAAAGCAGACTCAAGCGGACACAGCAGAATTAAAGAAGCCTTCTAAGAATTGAAAAGAGATGCAAAGCTCCCATTAGAATATGCAGGAAGCGACAAAAAATAGGTCAAGAATATATTGAGATATTTGTTTGTGTATTTGTTTTGTATTAGGTTGAAGATACAGTGATTAACAACCTGCAAGGGGACTATTACAGCACGATTCTGGTCTTATTGTAATAATCAATGTTATGGAGCTAGTTGATGAGTGACTATGAATAAATGAAGACCAGAAGAAGAGAAGCTAGCCTAGAAGCTAACCTAACAGGCAAAGTCTGAAGAAAATAATCTAATTCTGAGATATCTATATTCTGTGGGATGGTACTGTGTCTTCACCATAATGCTGCACAGGTTCATAACGTGTCATCCTCCTGGTTGTAATTGGACTGCATTTATACTGCGCTTCTCTAACCAGCGCTTTGAGTGGCCACTCAAAGCTGTTTACAATGTTGCCTAATGTTCAACCGTTCAAGCACACATCCACAAACCAACAGCAGTGTCAACCATGGAAGGTGACAGCCAGCTCGTCGGGAGCAGTAAGGGTTAATTGTCTTGCTGAGGGATACCTCGACAGCCGGGGATTGAACGAGCAACCTCCGGTTACCAGTCAACCTGATCTACCTGCTGACCCACATGCCTCCCCTTGCCCCTTGCCGCTGTTGTACAGTTATAGTAGGACCCACTGGTCGTGGTGGTCCCTGACATCACCCTAGTTTGGGAGGACCACCACCGGGCCATCAGAAGGACGTTCAGCGCCATTGAAGACCCCCTGCTCTCTGGGTCCTCAGCCAGATCAATTCTACTGCTCATTTACTGGTTGGTTCATCCCCCTGAGAGGAGTTTAAAGCCCTGATCCGTTGTTCCGTTGCTCTGCGGTGAAGAGCGGCGGGCATAGGAGGAAACTTACCCCTCTCGTTAGAAATGAACCAAACTGAGGAGACCTTTTGTTTTTCCTTCCCTCAAGATGTTAAAACATAAGGATAAACCTGAGGAATCAGACAGAACTGGTCCGTTGTTCAAACTGACCTCAGGACCTGTCTTCAGGAGCTAGCTTTCCCTATGCTACGACTAAAGGCTCTGGGGCCAGAAGTCAAGGCTGACCGCTAGCGTTGTTGTTGAATGACATGATAGAGTAGCGAAGCGATACAAACATCATCTCACAACCAAGGAATCAGTCAGGCGTACAAACCCCCTGGTGGGCTTGCACTTACAGAGGCTGAAGGAGCTAAATGAAATTAGCTTATTTGGATGAATATTTGAACCAAGCAAAATAAGCTAACTGAATAGGCTAGCCTCTTTAACTAAAGATGCTAAAATAGGGTAACTTCTGTAGCCTATTATGCCTTAAATGCAAATTTAATAAACTATGCTATATTTTGCCTCTAAAGTTACTTCTTTAGCATGGTATGAAGGTAGGCCCACCATTGGTCTTGTCAGGTGTCTAATGCTGTTTTGCTGGGGCGACAGGCTGTTAATATCAAACATGGTTTTACTGTTTTACCCTCATAAGACCCAGCCCTCAAATCAAATCCATAGCATTTTAACGAGGGACGCATTACAAGCCCACTGTGGGAGGAGTTTTACGAGCATTTTTCTAATTACTTTTCTGGGCTCCCAGAGACTTTCCCCTGTGCTTTTATCGTAAATGATCTGCTGTACGCGAGCAACATCCTAGAGATAGCATACTCTACACAAGAGCTAAGCTAGCCCTTGGTATGACTAAAGATGAAGCAAACAGCGTATTGACCAGTGCAGCAGTTTTCACTCTGAGCGGACTAATGTGGAGATGGAGCAGGCTAAATGAGATTAAACTGAACCTAAACCTCACTAAGAAACAGCTGACGACCCGATATCCCGCAGCCCTGGTTTAATCCATCAGCTAAATTATGTTGGGGGGCGTGGTGGTGCTGGTGGGGGGGGGGGGGGGGGAGTCCTGGACTTGGAGGGTTTTGGATGGTGCCAGACTTTCATTTAGTTCAGAGGCTCTCTGAGTTCATTTATTGAAATTGTTCCCTGGGATTCTGAACCAAGCTAGTGCTGTTAATTTGACTGTTCAACGAGGTCGAAACCAATTAATAGTATGACCTGACTGCTGGGGCCGAAACCAATTAAAGAGCTTATCTCTACTTCCGAAATAGACTGGAGACGTTATTTCCTGGAATGGTACAGAAGTACAGTTTACCTACATTTCTTCACTTTCTGTGACGGGCCTGTCCAAAACTCATACAAAAAAAAAAAGATCTCGTACTGTCTAAGTGCTAATCTTATCTCACATTAGAATGTAACATGAGGGTTCGGGACTTCCTTTAAGATAGCTAGCTAGCTACCAAAGTTGTCCTGATGGAGGATAGCATTGAACTAGCTGTCATTTTGTTAATTTGTCACACAGAAGCCATGAATTCATTCTTCCATTTCTATTTTTGTACCCACACTGCTTCTGTCCAAGGTTAGCAAGCTTTGTTGCGGGTAATTTTTAGCATATATCCTTGTGGATGAGCTATCACGTGCGTGCGTGCGTGCGTGCGTGCGCGTGCGTGCGTGCGTGCGTGCGTGTGCGTGTGCGTGTGCGTGTGTGTGTGTGTGTGTGCGTGTGCGTGTGCGTTCTATTGAATTTATGAATTTGTAAGCTTGGGTCAAGAAGGAGCAAGGAGTGGTGCATCATTCTCTAGGATGACTTGCTCGAGGGGACTTGGGCTTTTTGGCTTAGATGTCGTCAAGCAGCAGCCCCAGCCCCTATCTGAGTGTGTCGCCGATCGCCCTGAGCTGTTATGGATTAAACACTGTGTTGTTCTGGACGTTTTGGGGCCGTCTGGTGGGTTCCATCTTGTGGCCTGCGGAGGACATTTCTGCACACTGCAGATGAAAACGGGTTGATGGATGAATGCAAAGACATGCTGGGGCTGAGAGCCAGAGTAGGGTAGCGTTTGGGGAACATCTGAGACGAGAGGGAGGGAGAGAGAGGGAGGGAGAGAGAGAGAGAGAGAGAGAGAGAGGAGAGAGAGAGAGAGAGGAGAGAGAGAGAGGAGAGAGAGAGGGAGAAGAGAGAGAGAGAGAGAGAGAGAGAAGAGAGAGAGAGAGAGAGAGAGAGAGAGAGAGAGAAGAGAGAGAGAGAGAGGAAGAGAGAGAGAGAGAGAGGAGAGAGAGGGGGAGAGGGAGGAGATAGGGGGGAGAGAGAGAGAGAGAGCGGGGGGGGGGGGACAGTTTTGGTCCCATGAGGGACGCCTCCTCTGATGAATCATCACTCGTGGATATGTTTGGAATAGTGTGTTTCTTATCCTCTCCATCCCTCCAGGGAATAACTGTGTGTGCTCGACTGGGCCTCCTGGGGACGGGATCAGGCAGTGACACACACTCTGTACAGAGATGCTAGCGCATGTGTGCACAGGGTAGCAGAGAATGAGGCAGGACGGTTCAGCAGCCTGGTGGGTTGGGACCAAGCTGAAGGTTTGATTCCCAGTGTCTGAGGAGGTCACATTCAACATCCAAGAAGCTTTATTCATCCCAAGGGAAATTACTGTGCAACAGTTTCAATACAAAGGTGGTAAAGTAAAGTACTACAGAGTTGGAGTAAAATAACATAGCATAACATAAACTAAAATAAACAATTTCTTTTTTTTTTAATAAAATAAAGGCTAACTTAAAACAAATCAAACAATTGATTAAATGGAACAAAAGTAAGCACTTACAGGTAACATAGTAGAAAATTGGGACCCTGTCTGGTCCACATGTGACTGAATCCACTGTAGTTCGCTTGGAATAAAAGTGTCTGCTAAATGATGTGGTCTTGTAACAAAAAGTACAACAAGCAATAACACAAATGAACATGTGTATTTTTTTTTTTTGAGACACAATCACAAACTGAGGCCTCTCTGCACAGAATGAGTTGAGTCTAACTCTGTACAGATGGACTGGTCCAACTCTGCACAGATGGACCGGTCCAAACAGCTGCGTCTACTGCCAGTAGTTCAGTCTACTGGGAAGGTCACTTGGCGTCCGTAGTCTCAAAGGAAATGTCCTTGGACATTGGAAAGGATTCGGCAAAAAAGCGAAATGCCTTCTTGACTCCATGCTCACTGTGAGTCCCTGTTTAGTGTTTGCAGGAATATATTCTAGTTTCCTTAGTTCCAGTGGTGCTTTAACTGGCTACACAAGGGCCTGTCCAGTGACCCCTCACTGCCCTCTCACCAGTGTTTGTATTGCTTTAAACTCGTAAACTTTGCGGGGACCATATTGGCTGTGTCTGGGGCTGTTTGTTCACCGCTGACTATTGATTTAACCGCAGTGTTTACCCTGTTTAGTGTGCGTGCTGTTGCTTACGTTCTTACCCTGATTCAGCTCATGGTTTCTTTGAAAGGAACTCGAAAGACAGAACACATTCAAACATTCAATCTCATTACTTAACGCATCTGTAACAAAGCATCCTTATGCTTTGTTACAGAGATAGAGTGGGAGGTATGGGAGATAGAGGGGAGGACAGGCAGCAAATGCCCACGGGCAGGACTCGAACCCGGGTAGCTGAGCCTATATGGTACGCGCTCTACCCGGTGAGCCACCAGGGAGAACTTAGTTTTTTCTCTTATGGGAGGTTTTCCCCCCAGGTCGCAGTGTGTTTCGTCGGTTCCCTAGTGCTCTGCCACTGTTAGTGATGGTGTGGGCGAAGCCTACTCACGGTTCACCCTCTTGGCCGCCCTGCAGGGCTGGGTGGGCTCTCACTCTGCCATCACACAGGAAGGGGGAAGGGGAAGCAGCGTTTTATCTGTGTTTTCATTTCACTTTTCACATCACGAATTCAGAGCAGGGGCACGGAATGTAGGTGAGATGGAGAGAGATGGACACAGAGACACACACACACAGTGGGACACACAGTCTCACACACACACACACACACACACAGAGGGACACACACACACACACACACACACACACACAGTGGGACACACAGTCTCACACACACAGAGAGAGGGACACAGACACACACAGAGGGACAACACAAACACAGAGGGGACACACACAGTGGGACACACAGTCTCACACACACACACAGAGAGGGACACAGACACACACAGAGGGACACACACACAGTCTCAAACACACAGAGAGAGGGACACACAAACACAGAGGGACACACACAGTAGGGCACACAAACACAGAGGGACACATACAGAGGGACACACACACACACAGAGGGACAAACAGTCACACACACACACACACACACACAGAGGGACACACACACACACACACACACACACACACACACACACACACACACACACACACACACACACAGAGGGACACACACACACACACACACACACACACACACACACAGAGGGACACAACACACACAGAGGGACACACACACACACACAGAGGGACACACACACACAACACACACACACACACACACACAACACAGAGGGACACACACACACACACACACACACACACACACACACACACACACACACACACACACACACACACACACACACACACACACACACACACACACACACACAGAGAGGGACACACACACACACACACACCACACACACACACCAGAGGGACACACACACACACACAGAGGGAGAGTGGGAGTGTGTTCTGGGCTTGTTGAGTCATGCTTTTGGACCCAGAGCCAGGACCAGAGCTCCGGACCTGGGCGTGGTTTGCTGGGTCCTCTCTGCTCCCCGCTCTCCCTGGAGGAGGAGCGAGGTTATTAGTCACGCTCGCGTGTCAAAGCGAGGGAGGAGTTGTGATACAGGCACGGTATGTTACCGTGGCGACCGGATGCTGAGCTAGCTGACAGCGGCTTAAGTTTAGCTCAAGCTGACTCCAGCTGTTTGGTGTTTTGAACTGTAACAGTGGAGGAAGAATAACATTTAACAGGGGGGTGGGCTCATGTCTAGTTAAACTATAACATGTCCCTAAACTGAGATCCTGATTTCTGTTCCACATCACATGGCATCCTATATCGACCTTGTGAGTGATGTTGGCACTGTTGGATCCGCTGTGGTCCTGTGAATTATTTGATGGGAGGAGTGAATTTGACACAATCACCTCTGTCAGGTGTATACGGCAGGCTTTCCGAACACATTATTAGGTATTTACAGCAATTCTATGGATACCTATTTACACTGGATATTATCTTCATTTGTAGTTCTGATAAGAGTTCTGATCACGTTCAAGTAAAATGTAGAATTGTCAAACATCAAGCCACCAATGTTGCGCTCGCTTGAGTATCACTGCCATCCCATTTGCAAGGTCACTTTGATGTCTTCGTCCATATTTTTACATTGTTATGGGATTGTTGTGGTTGTGCTATTGTAGCGCGCACACGCACACATTTGGCTGCAAAAACGGAGGCTCACAAAAAAGTTTTTTAGACAGAGTTATAAAAACAAAACCATTCAGTCTGTTATTAACCTTCATCCAAACGTCAAAGGCCCACAAAACCTCCCTTCCATGTCTTCCAGCAGGCATTAGTTTCTTTTGATTTGCCTAAGCCCTACTCCCCCAATCACATCTGTTTCAAAACAATTCACTGGAAGTCACTTACGGATAAAAGCATTTGCCAAGTGTCTTAACAGCCTCGAGATGAACTACAGTTGATATTGTTGGACTGATTAACAATAAGGCGCTTTTATCATCCATTCGTACTTGGCTTTTGTTTATATTGGATATGAGAAGAACGTTGCATATCGTTCAACAGGCTAACAACTGTTGAAGGATGGCTTGTTGTTGCAAACACAGATGCAAATGTCCCTCTACCCGGAGCCTTGTCTCTCCGCCGCTGAATAAAACATTGTTTTGCACATAGATGCCCAGTTTAAAGGGCCATAGTTCGCCCTCAGAAAACCTTAATCCTGCTAGAAATGCAGTCTTCTATTTGTGCGGGGCTAATGTGCAAATCCTGTACTGTTAGCCAGTGGCTGTCGACAGACACCTTAATCCCAATGAGTCACCACATTAAAGCTGTTTATTAAAGCTAACACTCTCTTCCTCTACCCACCCTCCCCTACCGACCGGCTCGCAGGTCAATAAGCATCCAAAGTTAAAGTTTGTGTTTGCTTAAAGCTAGGGTAGGCAATTTAGAGAAGCCAGAGTTCGGGTTTGGGTTCGTAGTCGTGCGTAAACGTGTGACTAGCTCGCTAGCTTTAGGACTAAGTCTGCCTTGCCTTGTAGAAGACTCTGGTCATGCTTAATCATGTGACCAGCTTGCTAGCTCTAGCTCTGCCTAGCACTAGCGATAGTTTGCCTAGCCCAGTGGTTAATTGAGTGGCCCTGTTGGTTAGCCACTAGATGCATGCAGTCCATGAGGGTGGAAGATGCCCAGCAGTGTCTGTTGCGTCAGACTGGCCCGGCGTCCCTCAGGGCTCCATGGTAGTAGTCCTGAGATTTGTGTGATGCTGCAATGATCCTTCAAGTAGTCCGCACAGTAGGGGAGTAGGGGGCTTTCCTGCTGCCCCCCCCCCCCCCCAGGTCCATGGTCGAGTGGGTCCACACATGATTCATGTTCATCTTGGTCTTTAACTCATTTTATCAGTCTCGTTATGTTGCACATATCCGGTCTCGACTCAACGTTTTCACATCTTTCACACGCAAAAATGCACACACATGAAAATCTCCAGGAAAATCCCCATGTGGATATCTTACACACGCACGCACGCACAGTGTTGTGGGCATAGTCCTTTAAGGAGGTGTGTGAAGCGTTTCTAGGTCAATGTTGTTGGAATTCTTACTATTCATCCCTCCTCCCTGCATCTTTAATATCTGCATCTTTTATAGATGGAAATATTTTCCTCCTTTTTGCTCCCATAAGATAGTCTCACTCCTGCAGTCTCTCTCGCTCTCTCTCTCTCTCTCTCTCTCTCTCTCTCGCACTCTCTCTCTCTTTTTCTCTTGTCGGTTTTGTTTTGTGTATCTGTCCCTCTCTGTTTCTCTCTCTCTCTCTCTCTCTCTCTCTCTCTCTCTCTCTCTCTCTCTCTCTCTCTCTCTCTCTCTCTCTCTCTCTCTCTCTCTCTCTCTCTCTCTCTCTCTCTCTCTCTCTCTCCCTGCCTCCCTGCTGTATTTTGCATGAGACAGGAGGGCCCTATTTGAATTATGTTCTCATCGGTTGTTTTGCCCTTCTCATTCTCATTCACAAACGCCTTTTGAACAACACTTTAATCTAGCCTGGTTTATGAGGACTGTAGCGCACCGTGACATTTCACAAATAAATGTCACGGTAAATTGCTGTAATGGAAACGGGAGAACAGAACCAAAATAATATTTAACGAGCAAAAACTTTGGGCTTTTGTACCGCCCCTTTAGCCACTGACAAGCCAACATCTTGTTTGTGATGTAAATGTCTGAAAGCCGCATCGCCAAGCCCTCTGGTTGGCGGGCCTTTGCCCTACTAATAGCCAATCAAAGCGGTGTTAATTTATGATGTGGTGCAAAATTATCTCGTAATGCACCATTTTCTATTGTTGTGCCTTTGAAGTGTTTTTAATGGCATGAGTGATTATTATAGAACGGTTTATCTGTATTCCATGCTTCTTACTAAATGTCTTCCTCCTGGCAGTGAATGCTGCTGTCCTGACTCAACACATTTGGGTCTTAAAGGGTCTTTGAGGGGGAATGCTGACTTCACCGGTTCTCGAGTTGAAGTCCTGTGTGTCGCCTTCTTTAGACTCTAGCCTCTTTCTGCGTCCTCTGGGGATTTCGCTCAGTCCATTTTGTTCAATTAACACCTGCCTGGATGCGTTACGGCATGTAAAAAGCTGATAGACTCTCTTTCTCCTCTCCTCTCTCTTATCTCTCTCCTTTCTCCCCCCTCTCTCTCTCTCTCTCTCTCTCTCTCTCTCTCTCTCTCTCTCTCTCTCTCTCTCTCTCTCTCTCTCTCTCTCTCTCTCTCTCTCTCTCTCTCTCTCTCTCTCTCTCTCTCTCTCTCTCTCTCTCTCTCTCTTTTCTCTTTTCTCTTCTCTTGTTTACGCTCCCTTCTCAACCATATAACTCTCTCTCCTCTCTCCTCTCCCTTCTCTGCCATGTTTTCTCCCTCCATAGGCTCTGAGCTTAGAGAAGCTGTCGCCATGGGTTACCCTGCACCTCTCCAAAAAGTGTTGAGCTCCTCGTCAGTTTCCTGTTAACTAACGATGGGCTGCTTGGGGGGGGTTCGCCTCATGTATGTTCAATCTTCACCTCATGGAGATCAAAGATCAAGTCACTGAAGGCCTTCGGATACAGAGCCGTATCACCCCACCCTGACTGCTCGTGACGAGCTGGCTGTCGCCCTGCGTGGTTGACTCCGCCGTCGCTGTGTGGATAAATGGTTGTAAGTCGCTTTGGATAAAAGCGT
>OLKM01000423.1:169777-170877 GCA_900291075.1 Melanogrammus aeglefinus
TCTCGCTCTGTCTCTCTGTCTCTCTGTCTCTCTGTCTCTCTGTCTGTCTGTCTGTCTGTCTGTCTGTCTGTCTGTCTGTCTGTCTGTCTGTCTGTCTGTCTGTCTGTCTGTCTGTCTGTCTCTCACTCACTCACTCACTCACTCACTCACTCACTCACTCACTCACTCTCTCTCACCCTCTCCCACCCTCTCTCACTCTCTCTCACTCTATGGCACACACACAGACAAACATACCCCCCCCACACACACACACACACACAAACTACATATACGAAACACACACAGACAAAACACACAGAAACACACACAGACAAACACACACACACACACACACACACACACACACACACACACACACACACACACACACACACACACACACACACACACACCACACACACACACACACACACACACACATACAAACTAACACTAACAAACACCACTTCACACGCGCAGACATCCACAAACATTAACAAATAGTATACCAATGCTAACTTATGCTAATAGGCCAACAGACGCCATCAACCACCAACCAACACCCCCGTTAGCCTCTAGCTTCTGATGTGCTAGCCAGGTGAAGCCTTGGAATTGAGCCATCCTCCTAAAAATCCACCTATGGAAGACCGGTACTCCAGCTCCCGGCAGCTGATGTAAACGTTAGTGGAGGACCAGCAGTGTTAAGGTGCCTTGTGTTTTCCAGTACTGGGGATCCAGTGATGATCTGTTTGTCAGTGCACGCTCGTTTATGTACATTCAGGTGAATCGCCCGATACGGCCCTACTTACCCTGAAGGTAATCCTCCTGTCTGATAATATCGAGCTACATTTGTATTTAAATGAGTTTGACGAATGCGTTCGTATCTCATATTCTGCTCACAGCTGTAAATATGAATGATAGAGCAGGTATTGCCGCTGTATGTTGTTTTTTTTGGATATTTGTCCATTTGATCGTATTTTCATAGTGCTGCTTGTGAGTTTCTCGTTTAATGGATGTTGTGCGGTTTGTTCCGCGGGGGTTTCTCTCCTGAATTTCCCCGTCCAGAGTAACAATACGTGTTTTAGTATGCCTTTGAACTACTCCAGAGTAATATCCCCCTA
>OLKM01000423.1:170902-178402 GCA_900291075.1 Melanogrammus aeglefinus
TATATGAGTTTGACGAATGCGTTCGTATCTCATATTCTGCTCACAGCTGTAAATATGAATGATAGAGCAGGTATTGCCGCTGTATGTTGTTTTTTTTGGATATTTGTCCATTTGATCGTATTTTCATAGTGCTGCTTGTGTGTTTCTCGTTTAATGGATGTTGTGCGGTTTGTTCCGCGGGGGTTTCTCTCCTGAATTTCCCCGTCCAGAGTAACAATACGTGTTTTAGTATGCCTTTGAACTACTCCAGAGTATATCCCCCTAGCATCAAGAGTTGTTCCGATACCCAAACCACGTGATGGCTCATTTACAGGCAAGGAACATCACTGCTGTGTTGGTTAACGGAGGTGGAGAGTCGGAATAATGGGGAACACGTCATCTCCAACCTACGTGTGCGTTCAAGCTATAAAGTCGGGAAAACATGGATGCTCACACTCTGGGTTTACCGGGGGGATTTATAACGCTAATGCTCATAGATGATAATCACAGTGGAACAATAGTAAAGGTTAGAAGTGCTGAGCGTGGTTAGAAGGGGTTCCTAATACATCATAACATCTAAACACTATCCTACTGGGGAATAGGGCCTCTGGTGTGCATATTATTAATGTTAATATATGTAATTACAACTATATGCTTTGGCTGCGTCATTACTGACACCCTCACTGCTGCACACACACACACACACACACACACACACACACGCACACGCACACGACACACGCACACACACATACACACGCTGTCACTCACACACACACACCCACACACTGTCACACACACACACACACACATGAACTGTCACACACACACACACACACACACATTCCCCCGTGTCCTTCAGCTTCCCTGCAGAGCGGGAGTAGGGGGGGGGAGGAGGGGGGGAGAGTTGGAATGCAGCAGGGTATTTAAGTAAGGGTGTCTGGTGTCCGGGCAGGGTCGCCGTGGTTACAGCCCCCCCCCCCCCCCTGCCCATCCCTCCTAATGATGGCTTTGATGTCGGAGCGAACGAGCCTATCGCCTTTCACCTACCCTCCACGGTATGGGACGTCAAGCATGAAGTACATGATACATACATGATACATACATGATACAGGATATGATGCTTACATCATACAGTACATGATACATACAGTACATGATACAGTACCTGATACAGACATGACAAATACACTACAAATTACAGTACATGATTCGTTATATGATGAAGTACATGATACACTACATGATACAGTTCATGATACAGTAGAACTACATTCCTGATTCAGTACATTATGCAGTAGAAACATGATCAACTACAAACATGATCCAGTAGAGACAGGATAATCTATTCTACATTCTCTAAATACCCTCATGGATGGGGAAAGAGAGAGAGAGCACATACTGTGATTTGGGTCACCACAGGGTTGTTCGGAGATATGTTCTGCGTAACAATCCTGGGGGTCAGCGGGGGTCGGACGTGGTTGGCATGGCGACAACATCGGCTTGCCATCGCAGACGACCGATTTGAAAGGGTGTGTGAATGGATTTGCGCTGTTCTTTCAGATGGGGGACAGACACACACACACACGCACGCACGCACGCACGCACGCACGCGCGCGCACGCGCGCGCGTGCGCGCAGACACAATATCAAGGTGCGCTGCAGGTTCTGAATGAGGTCTTGATTTAAGTGACCGCGACATGTTTGCTGTCACTTCTCGCCTGCGCCGAAAGATTTAAGGTTTCCATGGCAACCATAGAAATAAGAGCACCACAAAAGACGAAAGGAAATTAAAAATAATTCTAGTCCATGGTGGTGAGGTATGAGACGTGGTTTAGGTTTATATTTGGGTCTGTCTTGGAGATGACAGGTTATATAAAGAGGGTTTGTCACTGGCATGAGGAGCAAAATGCCAGAGAGAGGAAGATGGAGGCAGAGGTGAGATGGGACCGGTGTCACAAAGCTGAGCTGGACATCGATTTGGAGCGTGGTGCGTGGAGTTCAGACGGGGAACACTGTTGGAGTCCGAGCTCTTCTTACTTCTGAATCCAACTTTATTCTAGTCTCCATCTCGTCCTGCTCCTCTGCCTCTCCTTCACCTTCACTCTTCTCTCCTCCTCTCTTCTCCTCCTCCTCCAGTTTTCCTTTCCATGGTCTCCCCTTCTCTCTCTCTTTCCTATACCTTCATCTATTCTCTTGTTCTCTCGACTCGTTTCCTTTCCTCTCCTCTCCTCCCTCCTCCATCTATATCGGCTCTCTGTTCACCCCTTCTCTCTCCTCTCCTCCCTCTCTTCCCTCCCTACTGTCTCTCCTGTTCTCCTCTTCTTCCTCCCCTCCCTCTCCTCGCCTCCCCTCCTCGCCTCCCTCTCCTCGCCTCCCTCTCTTCCCTCCCTACTGCCTCTCCTGTTCTCCTCTTCTTCCTCTCCTCCCCTCCCTCTCCTGGCCTCCTCTCCTCGCCTCCCTCGCCTCCTCTCCTCGCCTCCCTCTCGTCCTTCCTCCCCTTCTAGCTGTTCACCTTTCCTCTCTCCTTCCTCTTTTCCCCTCCCTTTATCTCCCCTCCCTCCCCCCCTCCTCCTCCCTCCCTCCCTCCTCCTCCCTCCCTCCCTCCCTCCCTCCCTCTCTGTAAAGATGCTGACGAGCGTTTTCAATCAAGGTTGGGCATCGGAGCAGGAGGGACAGCGAGTGACTGCCAACGTGCTGTTGTTCAGGACTGTAGTCAGGACAAAGAACAGCGCAACACACACCGGCACGCAGTGACGCAGGGACTCACAAGGTCATGGGTCAGGGGTCAGACTTTGGGCAGAGTCTTTGGATTTCGTGCGGTCAATACCTGCTTTTCCGTCGGCCGAAAAACAGTGAAATGTGTTTTTCCGTCGATGGATTCAAGCATCCAGGATTTCGTGTTTGCAACACTGCAGGAAGTGGCTGTATGGAAACTCAATATTGTAAAAATAGTACAATGGTCAAAAGTACATAAACACGGCGACATTCAATCCGTCCCGGCCCAGGTAGCAGCCGCAGGCTGGGTCTGATATGGTGAATATTGTATGGCATGTGATTCATAAAGGGTTTGCATTTCAACGCTCAGTGATCCCTCCTGTGTGTTCACTCTGGATAGTGCTAATATTTGCATTAATAGAAAAGAAAAACACTTTTTAATCAAGGTCCTACATTTTAGAAGTGATGTTGACATTTGTTAGGTGAGGAGTTGGTATTTCAAAAGGCCTCCCCCACAACTCAATTATTAAGTGATTTACATGATTTTTTTACTTTTTGCACGAACCACACTATTTCCTTTTAAAGGAGTCAATCCATTTCATGTTCGAGTCGTCAGCCCGTTTTGAACTCAATACCTTCTGTGAATTGATTTTCTTTGAAGCACTCCCAAGGTCTCGGAGGTTACAGAATATGATAGCTTGAAGTTAAATCTGTTTTCTTTTTTTTCCCTCCATCAATCTTTTTCGATTCAACCTCGAAGTTCTTTGACGTGACTCGGCTTGTTTCAGCACGGAACCGCAAGCACACAGACGGAACCTTGAGAACCAAACCCAAGGGGATTCTGGGACATATGTTGTACGTCCTGGCACTGAAAAGTAGTACTTAGTTGTGTAGCATCTTACCCTAGCTATCTTTGTTGTATATGAGGAATGGGTTAACCTAACTTGGCCCTCGGTTCTATGAACGTCCTTACGGTACCGACAGCGATATATTGTTTCTTCTTCGTCTGACCGATGTACTCATTGTAAAACGCTTTGGATGAAAGCGTCTGCTAAATGTTAAATGTCATTCTATACACCATTTTGTATGCTGCTGTTTCTTTATGTCGTAATACAGCACTTATTATTTAGCTGCACTCTGGTTGGAGAGATGGTGTTTGTGTTTGATTTTAAAATGAGTTTCAGAACAGTGTAGCGTCCTGGATGATGACGATGATTAAAATTGCCTAATGGCACCTTTTTGGCCAGTTCAAGCGACCTTAACTTCTCCTACGCTGGTGACTCAGATTCAGATTCAGACAACTTTAGTCAGCCCAAGGAGAGCAATTTATTTGCCACTTATCCAGTCCATACACATGACTAAAAATACTTAAAAACTCACAGACATGGCAAGCTAGTTATATGTCAGATGCAACAGGTAATCATCCTTAGGTCCCTACAAGAAGTTATGATTCATATAAACAACCACGTTTAAAGTAAGGAAAAGGTGGGATAATGAATTAGGGGAACTCTGCAACCCCATTAATAGTTGCCACTACATCTTAAACACTGCACCTTTAAACAAACAACTCTTTCGGGCCTTTCTTCATTCCTATTTCCGATTATACAACACCTAATGTTGGATCGCTTGTCAGTCTTCTAAAGAAAGTTAATTTGGGACTTTGAGGTTTGCTAACGTGTGTAGTGATGTGCCGTTGTTAATAACATATTATTGATGAAAAGGTTGTTCGAATGATCCAACAACGAATCAATAGATCATGGAAATTATACAGATATATTGATTTCTGTACGGTTGTATGTGATGCAAGCGTGTATGTTGCATTAACATGCAGTTTAAATCATGTGATGTAACATCCCTCTGAAACAAACTTCCTCCTCAGATTTCTTATACACTACCAAACATAACCATGAAGCAGGGGCATCTATTTATAGCGCAAAGGTGTGTGTGTTTGATGAAAGAGATACATGGAAATAAAACACCCATAGACTGAACGTCTGCGGGAGGAGAGAGAGGGAGGGGGAGAGGGAGGGAGAGAGGGAGAGAGGGAGAGAGAGAGGGAGAGAAAGGGAGAGAGAAAGGGAGAGAGAGAGAGAGACTGAAGGGCAAACAAACTGATGACATAGAGTCAGGGGGAGGGAGAGAGAGGGGGAGGGGGAGAGGGAGAGAGAGAGAGGAGCACAGGGGGGAGAGAGAAGGGGAGAGGGAGCGAGAGAGGAAGCACAGGGGGGAGAGGGGGAGCACAGGGGAGAGAGGGAGAGATAGGGGGAGCAGAGAGGGGGAGAGGGAGAGATAGGGGGAGAGGGAGCTGAGAGGGGGAGCAGGGGGAGAGAGAGAGGGGGTGAGAGAGAGAGGGGGAGAGCTGGAGATGTATGGAAAGACAAACAGCAGGACAGACAGAGGCGGCGGGAGCAGGTCGGTGAGGGGCGGCCAGGGGGGACGGAGATGGATGAGGCGGGAGGACGATGGGGGCGGAGTGGGCCGCGCGACGGAGGCTGCAGCGTCTCTCCGGGATCCGGTTTCAGGGCGGCAGTCGGGAACGTCGGGAACGTCAGACGCTCCGATGGCTACAGGAAGGGAACCTGATCGACACCGCGATGACACCGCAAGACACCACACACCACACACACACACACACACACACACACACACACACACACACACACACACACACACACACACACACACACACACACACACACTTGCGCGATAAATCGTTTTCTTATCAGAATCGCGAAACGCGCATGTGCAATATTCCCTTTTTTTCATGTTTATAAAGGCCGATATGTCGTTTTTATTTTCATTTATGTCGTCGTATCGAATGCGTATTGAATAAACACAAAATATCGCAGTACCCCTTTTTTACGGTCGCGCCCCCCCCTAGCTGGGCAGATTCAGGCGACCAATCGGGGGAGGTCCTGATGCTGGGAAACCCTGGGAGACAAGAGAGGACGAGGATCCCGCAGGACCAGACGGCAGGGTGTTGGGAACACTTCCTCCCTGCTCTGTCAACACGCCAGCTGTGTGTGTGTGTGTGTGTGTGTGTGTGTGTGTGTGTGTGTGTGTGTGTGTGTGTGTGTTGTGTGTGTGTGTGGTGTGTGTGTGTGTGTGTGTGTGTGTGTGTGTGTGTGTCACAGTGTGTCACAGTGTGTCACAGTGTGTCACAGTGTGTCACAGTGTGCGTGTATGGTTGTGTGTCTGTCACAGTGTGTCACAGTGTGTCACAGTGTGCGTGTATGGTTGTGTGTCTGTCACAGTGTGTTTGTGCGTGTGTGTGTGTGTCACAGTATGTGTGTATGTCACACTGTGTATCTTGTGTGTGTGTTTGTGTGAGTATGTGCATATTCCTGTGCAATTTTATGCATTCATGCAGTTCTATACCCTATACATGTGTTAGACCCTATACATCTGCATACCTTCTACTTTCTGGTACACAAGAGACACCTCTTCACAGTAAAAGCCCCTCACTGTGCACATGTATACAAAAACGTGCATATTTCAAAGTAACAGTCCCTTTTTTTGACCACTTGAATGTCAAAACATACAATAGCATACTTCACAATAAAGGCTCCCCCGCTATGCACATGTGTACTGAAAAACACACTTTGCAATACCCCCCCCAATGTACACATAAACGCGTGCTCCACAATAAAAGCCCCCCAACTGTACACAAACGCTTACTCCATAATAAAAGCCCCGCACTCGTACACAAACGCTTACTCCACAATAAAAGCCCCCCACTGTACACAAACGCTTGCTCCAAAATAAAAGCCCCCCACTGTACACAAGCGCTTGCTCCACAATAAAAGCCCCCCACTGTAAACGCTTGCTCCAAAATAAAAGCCCCCCACTGTACACAAACGATTGCTCCACAATAAAAGCCTCCCCTCCCTGCCGCCCGGCCATGCGTTCCACCGGCTGGTGGGGATGAGTGTGTGTGCTTGACAGTTCAGAGGCAGCGTGGGGCGGGGGCCAGGCGGCGGGGGGCCCCTGAAAGGTTCTCTGTGTTGGGGTGGAGGAGCGCCGCTGGGGGGGTGGGGGGGGGAGACTGGTCCTCTGTTCCCCACCGGCCAACGCAACGCATTCACCGTGTTCTGCAGCCCCCCCCGCGCACTGGCTCGTAGCGTGGGGGGCCGTGTGTGTGTGTGTCACAGTGCGTGTGTGTGTGTGTGTGTGTTTGTGTGTGTGTGTGTGTGTGTTTGTGTGTGTGTGTCACACAGTGTCAGCAGTGTGTTGTGTCACAGTGTGTGTGTTTGTGTGTCACAGTGTGTGTGTGTGTGTTACAGTGTGTGTGTGTGTGTTTGTGTGTGTGTGTGTGTGTGTTTGTGTGTGTGTGTCACACAGTGTGTTTGTCACAGTGTGTGTGTGTGTGTCACAGTGTGTGTGTGTGTGTGTTACAGTGTGTGTGTGTGTGTATCACAGTGTGTGTGTGTTACAGTTTGTGTGTGTGTGTCACAGTGTGTGTGTGTTACAGTTTGTGTGTGTGTGTCACAGTGTGTGTGTGGCGTGTTTGTCAAAGTATAATACAATATTGTATATATAAAAATACATAAAAGATATCAACTACAGAGAGAATTTATAAAATGTATCATACAGCTATATATATAAATGTAATATTTACGATACATGCTGACAGCTTTGGGTGAGCGCGCAGACCCTCTGACTAACCCACCTGTTGTCCTGTCCAGGTTCTGCTCTTCTGCCGTAGTGCCCTTAAGCAGATTAGTCGCTAAGTCCATTGTGAGGCCAGGTTTAAAATGCTAAAGTTATCTCCCAATAAATAGACAAATAAATAAATAAACATCAA
>OLKM01000423.1:183402-185902 GCA_900291075.1 Melanogrammus aeglefinus
CTTTCCTCTTGCGGTTTTCCTCGATTATATCGGATGTTAAGTAAAATAGTAAACAGCTGTTGGCACGAGGTATCCTAGCAACGCGGTGGTATACGCATTCCATGGAACATTCACATGGCCGCGCACGGCTAAGACCGGGCGTAGTTAAGACCAGTCGTAAGTCCCGTTGGTGCAACCGGCGTTAGTTCCATTCCAACGCCAGGTCTTAACTAAGACCTACTTAGCAGTTACGACCAGTCTTAGTTAAGACCAGTTGGTGCAACCGGCCCAAGGTGACTTAGAATTGACCTGCAAAATAAGATGTGAGGAGTCTTAGAAATGACCTATCAAACATACCGTAAGGGTATTTTGAATGACCTACAGAATATTACATGAGATGACTTAATGGCAATCACAAAATGAAATACAACTCAGAAAATTCCAGGTTCACGAGTCGACCTTGAAAACAACAGGAAATCAATTCATATATATTGTATGATTTAGAAAATAAAATTATGAAGTAATTGTTGATATTTTATAATTAGTTTAAAACTTTTAGGATGTTAACCTACAGACTTAGCAATGCTTCTATAGCTAGGTGTCGGCTAGCCCTATAGCTATCACGCGATGCTACTATAGCTAGCTAGCCTGCCCACTATCCATTACACTAGTTTGGCTAGTGCTCGGCTAGAGCTCACTCAAGGATTGGAGCAGCTACTGTGAGATAGCTTTGACTTGCCTGGGTTTTGATGATAACCTGTATACCCTTAAATCGCTCTCTGACTCTGTCTTCATTTGGCCCTTGTTCTGATTGTTCTTCTCTGTGTCCTCAGTATCCACACTTCTTGAAGCGTGAGGGGAACAAGCTCCAGATTCTACTCCAGAGGCGTAAGAGGTACAAGAACCGAACCATCCTGGGCTACAAGACGCTGGCGGCCGGAACCATTGACATGGCTGAGGTACCACAGGCACACTTAGAACATAAGCTCTCTGACACTTCTGTTGACTTCTCGCTAAGCTAATTTACAGTTTGGATTCTTGCTAAGCTAAGAGGCCTGTTGCTAACGTTGCCCAGGTCTGTTGTTAGGGAGTTTAAGCCAATCATCCTTGGAACAGAAGAATGTTTTTTTTTTTTGTTATTGTCAAAATTGAAGAACACTCTAAAATCCATAATTTGTCTTGGTTTCATAAACAGAGTGAGCTTTTGAAACACATTGTGTAAAATCCAATCCTTTCGTCTGAAAGGATTTTTTTTTCACATAATCCAAATCCATTTACAGATTACTTAGTTACCCTCGTTGATCCGAAATGCTTTTTCAGGGTTTTTAATCATAATGCTTTTTCCATAACCATGGTCGAAATTAGAAGCCACAGTAGAAACCACAGTATGCGGAGTGTGGTCCCAGACGGAAATACTTCCTCAGCGCTTCAGTTCCACCCCTGTGGTTTCTCCACTCTGGAAAGGGAAGTGTGGATTAACGGATTAACCTAGCCATTGTTAGTGCTTGGCTCTTGGTTGTATGAACATCCTTACCGTACCGACAGCGATATATTGTTTCTCTTCTTCTGACAGATGTCATTGTACGTCACTTTGGGTGAAAATGTCTGCTAAATGCCCTAAATGTAAATGTGAATGTATTCAGCCATTTAGCAGCTTACTTCTTTATAGATAGTGTTAACTATCTATAAAGAGATGCACAGCATTAAGGAGCAAGCAAGGATTAGGGCGCACCTTACTCTAGGATGATTTCAGGTAGGTTGCAGGCACTGCAACCTGCAGACTTTTTTTTATCCAAAGTGGCTTACAATAAGTACATTTGTCAGAAGAAAGAGAAACAATATGTTGCTGTTGGTATTGTAAGGATGTTCACAGAGCCAGGCTGTGCAGAGTCTGAAAGACTCTGAACAGGTGAGTCTTGATGTCTAAAGACATCCTGAGAAGGTCCTGACATCGGACCGCATGTGCGGTGCCAAAACACCTCCCGGTGTGGTCCATCCACCCCCCTCATGGCCTCCACCTTCCCCGGCCCCAGGTGATGCAGCACCCCACAGAGGGCGGCCAGGTGCTCGCGCTGTGCTCCAACCAGAAGGAGGCCCTGGGCAAGGTGGCGGAGATCTGGGTGTTCTCCCTGTCCAGCCAGCCCATCGACCACGAGGACGCCGCGCTGCAGGGGGAGCAGAAGACCAAGTGCTCGGGTACGCCGGTCCCCCGGGGCCGCCAGCCCACCGGACAGCCCAGGGGTGGTGGACCGGAGAGTAGAGTAGAATAGAGTAGGGTACCGCAGAGTAGAGTGGAGTAGAGTAGAGTGGAGTGGAGTAGAGTAGGGTACCGCAGAGTAGAGTTGAGTGGAGTAGAGTAGAGTAGAGTGGAGTGGAGTAGGGTACCGCAGAGTAGGGTAGAGTGGGGTAGAGTGGAGTAGGGTACCGCAGAGTGGAGTAGAGTAGGGTACTGCGGAGTAGAGTAGAGTGGAGTAGAGTAGAGTGGAGTAGGGTACCGTAGTGTGGAGTAGAGTAGAGTGGA